>JBCEWC010013271.1:0-15190 GCA_038996855.1 Solanum aculeatissimum
TTAGGGGACCTTAGAAAGCCTAAAAGGGGCATAGGATTTAATTAAATTATGAATTAACCATTAATGAAATGGACTAACCCCTAAAACACAATGTCACACGGAAGGGCTACAGTGCCCCTCCAATGGTACACAGGCCGTACAACTGTCTATCTGACCATACATGACCTCGTCTTCGGCTTGAACTCTCGGGACTTTTTGGATCACTTCACGGGAGGGTCTCATGGACTGTGTGTCTTCACACGAACCATGTACTGGTCCTTGGAGCCACACATGGCCCGGATTCCAGCCCCACAACCTTGCCCACACACTTCATTACCTCATGGGAACCCATCACGGTCCGTGTGGACTTAACTTGGTCCATGGGCTGGATACCAGCGACCTTGAACCTACTGGATCATCACACGACCAACCTCACACACCGTGTACCCTCACATGGTCCGTGGTCCATCCCTTAACTCAATTCCATAACTTGTTTCCAGCGTCTTTCAAATTACGGGCAGTCTTACTGTTTTGGCCATAACTTCCTCATATGAACTCCGAATTGAGTGAAACCAGTTGTGTTGTGAAGATACATCAAAGAGATTCAATTTGATATTTAGTAGTGCACACAGTTAATCCCGTACCAAAATTTATGATTCCTCAAAGTACATTGCTCAAACGGCCTCTCTAGGCCACCAAAAGGTCTGTTTTGATTTCGACCACTTAAAATCAACCCATGGCTATAAAAAGTAAACCATGACCAGTTCAACACTATACAAGATCAACCATTAAGAATTAAAAAAAAATGGGTCATTACAGGTAGAGTGCAAGAGTTGTTCCATATTCTGCTTGAGCTCAAATCTACCACCAAGAGGTAGTTTCTGAATGCAATTTGTAACATTAGTAACCCCTGTGATTGCCACATCTTGAACTAGTCTAACCGCCATTGGTTCAGGGATAGGGTCAATCATTGGTTTTACCCTTTCTTTATCATCTTCCTGCTCTTCTTGTTTGATGGGGGCAATTGGTAGGATTTTCGATATAATTATACTACCATCCTCCTACTTTGCCGGAAATAAGGCTTTGGTTCCGCTAGTGGATCAGACTAAATTCCTACAACAAAAATACAGCCAAGATCTAGTATGGTCAACACTACAAAACAAATTAACTTCTAAACAATAACCAATTACTAACTTAAAGTCCCCGACAATGGCACCAAAAACCTGTCACTTCTCTAGCACACACAAGTGTACGTAGTCTATTCAAGTAATATAGTGACTCTAAATGAGCTGGGATATCAAACCCAAGGACTTTAGTTAACTCTCAATTATTATTAAAAGAAGAACTATGCAATGTGTGTTGTGTAAGAAAAGTTGATGATTATTTATTTCTACTAAAATATAAAAATTAAACTACTAATTCTGATTGAATGCTTTGTTGAGAAGTTAATAAATTAAGCGTGATTCCAGGACTATAACTATTTCGACATATGCTCTAGCCTCAATTCCTATGATTATTCATGGGTCTTATAATTACTGATATACACGATTTAATTTACCAAGCATGATCTTTGGACCTCTACTTGCCTATTCTGATTGACAACCTAACTACATCGTTGAGCGGGGATAAGCTTGATCAATGAAAACACATTAAATCTATCTTTCTATTTTATTAACCAAGCAAGGTGTACGGGTAGGTATCACAAGTCTCCTATACATGATTCATCCTAGTTTCCTAGAACAAACAAACTCCCTATACCCTGTGTTTTATCCCCTCAACATCTTTTGAATCCAAGGTAGACAACAAATGTATTTCACGGTTGGCCAGACTATGAAACGTAAATGAAAGGAATATGGGAGTAATTAAATGAAAATCCATTCATAAATCATGGAAAACCAATTCTAGAACATAGTTTATAGCTACAATCCTAGAATATAGGAAATTATCCACTCGTTGTTCGTCTCAAAGACAAAATTAGTCTAAGAAATATTCAAAGAATGGATTTAAAGAAGAAAAGATAAAAAGAATAACCCTAGGATGAAGTTCTTCGTCTTTCCTCTCTGTCCCAACAAAAATTAGATAATAAAATAATGACTAAAAGTAGTATTTAAACCTAAGAAATCCTGTTTTCTGACTTTCACTGTGCAGCATCAAAGTTTGTGACGCGGACTGGTTCCCCCACTGTGTATTTTGCACTTCCAGCCCATTTGGTGAATTTTATACTAATATGAACCAAGTTCGTGACGCGGACTTGTTTCACCATAGTGTTTTTGTGTCTTTTTTTGATTCTTTTCAAATTCCAACTGCCATTACACTAGTACGCAATACGGACTTGCTCTTTTCCAGCATTGGTTGGCTCTTTATGCTTCCTTTTTCCAGTTGTATCCCTTCTTGTTTTCTGGATATGACCTCGAACATACATATCTATTTTTAAACCTGTGAAATACAACTAAAAGATCCTCTCCAGAAAGGATTAGCATGAAATAGCAAAATTACACTAAAAACTACCTCGACTCTATAAATTTGCCCTCTAACTAGGCTATGAACATGGGTAAAATTGGCTATTGGGCATATAAATACGCCTAAGATCATTGTCCACCACCAACCTGAACCCTAGGGTATGGCACCCTATGATTTGGATCTTGAGATGAGCCTTGGCCTTGGAACCTTTGGCCTTGTTGATAATGGTCACTTGCCCCACTTGATTTAGCATTTAAGAAACCATATTCAAACTGAGCCCTCTTGGAATCCCTCATCCTTCTTTCCTTGAACTTCTCACCTTTTATTTGCTCAACATAAGTCATATGCCGAGAGATGTCCATCTTCTGTATAAACATAGCAGTTCGGCATTCTTTGACAACCAAGTTGGACACCTCTGATGTGAACTTTCTCATCCTAACATGGGAATTAGCAACCAGGGAAAAAGCATACTTAGACAGCTTGGTGAACTTGAGGGCATACTCCCTCACATTCATGTTTTTCTATTTGAGATTGATGAACTCCATCATCTTTGCTTCCCTAATCTTAAGTGATAAAAAATGGTCAAGAAATACAAGCTTGAAGGCTTCCCAACCAATCGGACCTTTCTCCACCCTCTCAGATTTCCATTGAGTGAACCACACTTGTGCTACCCTTTTGAGTTGATAAGATTCCAAATTTGTTTTTTCTTCTAAAGACTCCCATAATGGGCAACACTTTATACACTTCATCAATAAACCCTTGAGCATCTTTATATACCTTTGAATCATAGAATTTAGGAGGGTTCATTCTAGCGAAGTCTCTTACTTTAGATGTCAAAGTCTGAGCATTGGACTGAACAACACCTTAGTTGGCCTGATTTTTCATGACATGGGCCAATAAAGAAATAGTAGTCCAGAATTTTGCAATAGTTTCTTGCTCTCACAAAAGGTCATGGGAGGTTGGTCCTAGTTAGCACAAACTTCCCTTGGATCAGGTACTATCCTTGGAGGCATTTTATGAAAAATGTAAAGAATAATTGTTAGAATTTGAAAGCATTAGGACACATTCTATGACACGAAATGAATCATAAAATAAGTGAAAATTCTTAAAATGCCTCATAGCTTCCTATTCATAGATGTGATGCCCTTCACATGAATGAATAAGACTCTACATGATATATATGTTGGAATAACCCCCGAGACACTTCAAACCCTTGGGATCTAGTACCAAGTTTGTCATGACCCAAGCTACGCCCTAGGTGTGACATGGAGAATGATATCTCTAAGGGAACTCTAACTAGCCTTCTTAGGATATCATAAACATTCATGGGAAATGAGCAATACATATAAGCGGAAGTCAAGACATAAACACAAAGCTAAACATATGTCTCCAGCAGCTTCTCGGCAAGCACAGCAGCTGGCAGCATCATCATCTCGGCAGATTCAGCAGGTATGTTTTAAAATTCAACATGTTATTCCGTTCTTTTTGTCTTTTCATTGCAGGCACATATATAGGGAAGCAAATATGGTTGCGGATTCATTGGCAAAATTGGGACTCGCCAAATCTGTCCTGGAAATTTACGCAGCATTTCATGAGCTTCCAAGAGAGGCTAAAGGTTATTTAAGGTTGGATAAATTCGGCTTGGCATCTTTTAGAAGGAGGAGATTGAAACGTATCAAAAAAACCCCGTGAAGCACCTATGGACAGCCTTCAAGTGTTCAACATGGATGTAACTTGACGAGTTATACCTTATTTTGAAGACTTAGTATAGGCTTGTTCTAGTTGTTTGTAAGGGGAGAGTCTCCCTTCTTTATGGTTTTCTTAGTTGTGCTTTATTTGAATATGTTACGTCGACTTTGTTTAGCTCTCTTGCTTTATTATGGCTTTCTTAGTTTTTGTGTACGAGAGGAGTCCTCTCATAGGTGTTCTTAAACTAGGTTGGCTGTACAATAGAATATGGGGATAAACTGGCTATCCTTAGTAGGAAGGCTGGTTTATGTACCATCAATAGGTGGAGGTAAGGTTCATGTCCCCCTCCGGTTTGTAATTTTGTCTTTATTTATAATAAAGCTTGGGGTGTTGCTCAACCCTGGCCGTCCAAGAGACTGGAGACCTCTTGGCATAGGTCTAATTCTCTATAAAAAAAAATAATAAAAAACAAAAAAAAAAACATGTCTCTAGTTCACCCTTAAGAAAATAAAGGATAATCTCAGAATAGCTTAAACATATCAATAAGCTAAAAGATAGCATGTTTTATCCCTGAAGGATGAGAACTTATACAAACAATCTATGAAGCAATTCAGATCTAGCAACGAGGAGGAGGAGGAGGATAGTAACTTATCCCTACATTATGAAATAATATAGATATAAATTATGCATTAGTATATTTAAATGTACTAAGTATGTGGGCATATAATACAATAACATACATGTGATACCAAAAATAAGTAGGACATGAGCAATGGAATAAATAGAACAAGAATAAAGGAGGGAAGCAATATACTAATATGCCATGAATGGAGTGATGCATCAAACATAAAAAGTAATGCATATGTGGGAAATCACCATAACAATAATAAGACTATGTGAGCTATAACATGGAATCTCGGTGTTGCCCCTACATAAAAAAGGAGAGTCTACTTGCCAAAGTAGAATTCTACCTCACTATGTGGGTGTCATGAGCTATGTGGATCAACTAGAAAACTATACTTATAATCATAAAATTCTATGATGGAACATAATTATGCGACAAAAGATTTTATATAAGGACCCCTTAGATCGAGCCTTGATGTGGTACCAAAATACAGCACTTTAAATGCTTAAAACTTGGGATTTTGTACGTTCTCAAAGCGATGTTAGTAGATTTGATGTTTGTTTTGTTTATTTTTGTAGGATTTCAGTGTTGGCGTGGTTTTGAGCTTGAAGTACAGTTTTTGCAGAAAAGTGGTAGTTTACGAGACCCTCTATAGGATGTGGGTCATTCCACGAGTCGTAGAGAAGGTTTTATTTATTGTTCCAGTGAGGGGTTAAGAAAGCAGTCCCACTCCACAAGATCTTAGCACGAGTCATAGACCAACATATGAGTCATAGAGTAAGGTCATGAACAGAAGAAGCAGAAAGTGAAGAGTTGCTGAAAGTGACTCAAACGAAACCCTTCATGGGTCGTGGAATACTTTACAATTCATGAAGGAGGTTTTGTGCAATGATCCATTAGTTTAAACCACACTTCACGAGACCCCAACTCATGAGCCATGAACTGTCCTATGCGCCGTAAAGGGCGCTCGTGACCAGTGCCGACACAGTTTTCCTATTTGATTTTGGCTTTGTATTTTAAGTACTATAAATAGGTTTTATAGGTTTTTATCATATGTAGTTGAATATAGAACGTCTTAGAACATAGCTTATATCCTTATGAACAATATTTTGTGATTCAATTAATCAAAATTTGCAATTTCATTGAGATTCTGAATTTCGTTCATCAATTCTTGTTGCGTAAGTTATTAAATTATGTATTCTTTTTATATGATTTCTGATCAAACATCAAGTATACATGGATAAATCCACAACTAGAGTAGTGGCAACCATGATGAACTAGCTAAAATAAAATTAGATTAATTGCAATTTCTTGAATGGTGTTTAGGATGTATCAATTAACTTCTTCAATTTAACTGATTTTTAATGGAAGACCTACGTTAGAACTCGCCTAGTATCACCTACCCGATCCAGGAGACGATGATAGGAAAAGAAGTAATTAACAGAGGTTGATTGATTGTTTCTCAACTAATCAAGCTACTAGGGGTAGTAATTTCTGTCTGAGATAAAAAGTAAGAGTTACTAATGCCACATCACAAAGACTGGTACAGTAATGTGATTAAATTCACCTAGATGTCCGATCAAGGATTTAGGAGAACTTAACTTACTATCCTGCACCTACACGCCAGAAAAGAGTCACGAGTATCCGAGAACACTTAGTTAGGGAGTCATGGGGAACACGTCGCCCTAGTTCATTTCTCTAGTGATTATAAACAATTCACTATTATAGTTATAGTTTAGCATTTATTTTTATCGCAAATCCCCCCTTTATTTTATTCATTTTTATTTTTCTATTTCTGCAAGATACTAGAGTACATCAAGTCAATTTATAGAAGTGTACTAATCTAGGGTCTACCATATTCCTCGTGGAAATGATCCTAACCCCTGTTAGGTTAAATACTTGAGTACGACCGGTTCAAAACCTCCTGAGTAGGGGTGTGTGCTAAGTGTCATTGTTGAGTGCAACACAGTATTTAATGGTGTCATTGTCGGGGAATACTGCTAGACTTGATTAGCTCATTATAATTTGATAGATTGCTCTTTATTTCCCTAATTTTACATTTTTTATAGTTTTTGTTCTGATATAGGGTTCAAGTGAACGATGCATGTCAACAACTAGAAGTCGAGGTACTCCATTTATTCCTTTTGATCCTGAGATTGAGTAAACTAGAAGACGAATGAACCAACAACCCGATAATGATATTTAGAATGCAACGAATGTTGCATTGAATCCTAATAAGGACAACCCACCCATAGTTATTCCATAGCCTGAGGGATTCGAGCAACAACAAATGATTGGAATCAATATCGGTTGAACCCAATGGTTATGGATGTCATTAGGGAAATAGTATTACCTCCACTTTTGGATGACACTAAGTTTGTTGTATAGAGTGGGTTGTTGTAGATACTTCAGAATCACGGGTTGTTCACAAGGCTACCATCAGAGATCCGTACAATCACCTGCACAATGTTGTTTTTGTCTTCAAGAGTGTAATGGGAACCAAAATCTGTCTATGGATACCATTAGGCTCTGTGTATTCCCATTATCTCTTACTGGCAATGCAACATCTTGGTTGGCTAAGCTACCACAAAGTTCGATCACCAATTGGGCTGAATTGTAGATAGCCGTTTTGGAGAGGTATTTCCCCATCTCCAAGAAGCACAAGCTAAAACAGGAGATTAACAACTTCAAGCAGTTGCCTAGTGACTCGATCGGTACTTCATGGGAGTAGTTTTCAAAGTATTTGAGACGAGTTCCTGACCACATGATCGTGGATGAGTCTCTAGTTGAAATCTTCTACAGAGCCCTTGATGAAAATGGGCAAGCAGTTGCTGACACCATCATGGGCGGATCATTCATAGATCATACCTTCTAGGAGATTGCAGAGAGGCTAGAGAGGGTGGTCAAAACAAATCATTCATGGGAACAAAGGAAAAGGCCACAACACAGAGCTCATTTGTTGTTACTACTACTCTGGTGCAAACACAGGTTAGTGAAGAAGTAATGCAGGAACTTGTACAACTTAGTACCAATGTGGAGTTATTGATAAAGTAAAATGTTGAGAAGGTGAATGTAGTTGCTCATCAGCCCTTCCGGGCACCCATGTATGAGGAACCCTATTTTGAAGATGAGGCTTGTTTTATGGCTGAATAGACAGGGGGTTTCCAGCCCAACGCCTAGGGGTTCAATCAGGACTACTGGTGCCAAGGGAAAGAAAACCAGGGTCGGAACTTTGGTTGTGAGGCAGCCTACAATAACAACAACAGGAGTGACTTCTATGATTGAAATAAAGGCCAAGAGAGAGATGTTGAGTGGGGTTGCAGAGATGGTTATAAAAATGGAACTTATGTCCCACCCCACAATCGTGATGCTAGTGCAGGTTCATCCAGGGTCAAGGAGATGTTCGAGAGATTGATGAAAAAGGCTAATGCATAGGATAAGACACTGAGGGGGATGAAGTCTGACATCTTTAATATTAACCAGAAGATCGAGCCTCACTCAGTCACAATTAAACAGCTCGAGCAGTAGTTTGGCCACATCTCAACCCAGCTCAACCAGCGCTAGAAGGGTACTCTACTCAGCAACACTGTCCAAAATACAAAGAATGAAGGGCAGTGTATGGCTATCACAACCCGTAGTCGAAAGCATACCACTGACCCTCCTATGCCTATAGATGATGATGAGGTTCGTGATGAGGGTGTTGTTGATAAGCAACTTGAAACTAGATATGTCGGTGTTGGGACTAAGGAAAGCAATGTTACGCCAGCATAGTCAAAACCCATTCCTTGCCTTCCTCCTTCCTTCCCACAAAGATTAAAGAAAAAGAAGGAGGAAGGTAAGTTCAAGCACTTCCTTTCCATGTTGAAGCAGATGTCTATCAATATTCCACAGATCGAGGCATTGCAGAAGATGCTTGGGTACGCAAAGTTCATGGGCGATCTGGTAATGAAGAAGCACACCGTGAGTCAGGAGGTCTCACAAGATCTCCAACACTGCAGTGTCATCTCTACTCGGTCCTTGGTACAGAAGAGAGAGGACTCGGGAGCATTCACCATTCCCTGCACTATAGGGGATGTAGAATTCATAAGGTCATTATGTGATCTTGGTGCCACCATTAACTTAGTGCCCCTTGTGATTTTCAAGAAGCTCATCCTGATAACCCCTACACCTATTAGCATGCAACTTTTGATGGATAACCACACTGTGAAGAAGCCAGTGGGGATCCTGCATGATGTCCTCGTTAAGGTGGACAAGTTCATATTCCCCACGGACTTCGTGATCTTGGACTACGAAGTTGAATTTGACATCCCAGTCATCTTGGGAAGGCCCTTCTTGGCCACTAGGCGAGCCTTGGTGGACATGGAATTTGACCTCCTCAAGTTTAGATTGAATGAAGAAGAAGTCACCTTCAACGTCTGTAGATCAATGAAGAGGCCTGCTTAAGAGAGAGGTCTAGGCTATTGATGAAGTCTGAGTAATCAGATAGACTGCATCGTGTTGCAACGTTAAATCAGGTGCTGCTTGGGAGGCAACCCAAGATATTTATTTTGTAATAATTGTAGTTTAGTTTTAGCTTTTAGCTTTAGACTTTAGAATAGTCTAGTTTTTATATTTTTAGACTGTGAATTTTCGACAATGGACTGGAATTGTATAGGGTAACAGTGTATTTTTGCATGTTTTGCAGGTACCAGACCAATTCAGCCAATTTTGGCTAAAAAGGAGCAGAAACTGGAGTTCACGACATGCTCTACGGGTCGTGCTACATTTCACGACCTGTGGACCATCTCGTGAAGATCTCTAGTGAGCAAGGATAGGTTGCACTCCAATCCACGAACCAAGTCTACATTTCGCATATAGAACTACGAGTTGTGGATTGGGTTCGTGGACCCCAGGTAAGTCCCTAAAATTTGCCTAAGTGTCAAGGTCATCTATGAGATGTGTAACGAGTCATATTGAAAGATATCACTTGTATCACAACTCATAGACAGAATATGGGGATGTAGGGGATTCAGGCTTCCATGAAACCCCAATTCACGGGCCGTAGAGCATTCTATGGCCCGTAAATGGGCTATCGTAAAACCAACAGCCCTACAGTAGGACCCGACCCAATACAGTTTAAATAGGGGTCAAAATTATTTTGACCCCTTTTATTTAAAAAATCGACGATCGAAAAACCTTAGAGACACCATCCCTGTCATATTCTGACCACCACTCCATCTCCCACATCATTTTTCTAGCCAAACTCCAGCAACCCATACCCCCTAGGGTTCTAAATCCTAAATTGCTTCCCCATCACTCTCCTCTCAATCGTGGTTCGAATCAGTAAGTCTACGATTTTGAAAACTTACCCTATTGAATTGTGATATTTTAGCGAGTTTTGACTTGGGTTAGGGATGGGTTATCGGGGTTAGAATCTACTATTTTTCCTTAAAATGTTAATCATAAATTGTGAATGTTTGAGTAAGGTAAATGTAGATACCGAAAAGGATGGGTATGTCAAATTATGTAATAGTGCGGCTACTCGGTCATGTTTATTAAATTGAAAATGCATTTACATGGCCTAGTAGTAGTACATATGATGACGAGTAGTCGGAAGAATTAAAATGTATTGTGAATTGTTTTTGATGGGGTAAGGCATGATTAGGGTTATTGACTTAGCCTAAATTTGTATTTTGGTGCATAAATCCTTGTGTATATATGTATTGAAACTAATAAAATTGGTCGGGGCAACTCATAGACGAGTTTTCCAAGAAAATTTGAACACTGGCCATGTCTATGTGGATCTTCTACGACTCGTGCATCAGTCCACAAATCGTGGTTGCCCCTCGTGGAAGGCTCCAGTGTTAATTATTCTTGAGGCCTCATCATATAAGACCCTACATGACTCGTGGACTAATTCATAAGTCGTAGATGGGTCTCGTATTTGTTGCCAGTGTCAAACCTGAATTAGGACTAGCATCTACGACTCTATCTACGACTCGTAGAGAATTCTATGAGTCGTGATTGAATCTCGTGGATGCAAGTCTAGTATGCCAAACAGTAACCATACACTGCCTCACGAAACCCTTTACGAGTCATAGAGCAGTCTACGACTCGTAAGGATGGTCTCGTAAACCCAAATTCTTCCTAGTTCAGTTCTAAAAATTTTCTTATGTTCTTGATTGCAATTCATTGAACTAACCTATTTCGTGGTTGTGTCTTGCAGGTACTATGGCCCCTAAATCTAAAAAAGAGATTCGAGCTATGAAGATTCTCCTGTGAGATGAGGCCATAGATTTAGAGCATACCCCCAAGGCTAGTGGCTCTGTAGAGGAGCTTGGCATTCAACCAGACTCCGATGTAGAGCCACGATAGACTCAGGCATCATCTAGGCATGCTACATCACAGGATATTGTGGTTTGCCTTCCGCAGTCTAATGAGGGAGGTGACCGAGCTAGCAGTAGGGTTCAGATGACCTCCTTCGAAAGTGGTCTGGATCTAGTTCTGAGGAGAGTTCAGACTCCTCACCATCCTCCATCCCTCGCACACTAGAGTCATCACCAGACATAGAAAATAGTAGGTGGTGCATTGAGGGCATGCAAACTATTTTCACGGAGGATATGAAGAGAAACGAGCATGCCTGACTTGCTCATTCTATACTAGAGGAGTCCCAGGTTATCACCAGAGGACTCAATAGTGTCCTAGGGCTGGAGGACACGATCATACAACACAAACTCCAGTGGTTAGCGCAATCAGCGAGAAGGTACTCACCAGTATTGGTAAGGGAGTTCTATGCCTCCTACACTGCCATGATACACAACACTCTTCCCAAGGGGAAGAAGCCCCTCAGCCAATCCAGTCTTGAGGAAGTCATAGTGTGGGGTCGGGTGGCTGACATATCAGTGGAGACCATCCGGCATATGCTATTTGGACCCAAGTTCGCAGCCCCCAGTTCTACAACTGAGTTCGACCACAGAGTGGGGAAGGCAAGTGATTTGGGAGTCACGAGAGACCCAGAGCATTGGGCCCATTTGATGAGATAGGTGGCTACCTACATTGCTTCTACAGGACCTGACCTTGTTTAGATAGCCACACACTCGGAGCCTATCGTCAAGGCTTCGCTTAGTTTCCTCACCAAATTTTGGTGGGTGATGGTGTGCTCGAGGATCCGGCCTACACTTGCAGACAATACTTTGACGCTGAAGAGAGCCATTTTGGTGGCCAGCATCTTGGCTGGATATGTTATTAATTGGGCTGCATTGATCATTAAGCAGATACATGAGGTGTACCTAAAGAGATCAACGACGATCCCCTTCCCATGCTTGATACATCATCTATATCTACTGGTAGGGGTTCATATCCTGCACCACGTGGACATATTCCAAGAGGTGCAACGCATATTAGATGTTAGCCTGATCAAGGCTGAAGAGAACCTAGTTGTGTTGCGTAGGACATCGAGGCCACAGATCATACTTTCAGACTTGCCTACAATTGAGCCCTCCAGTTCGGTAGTTGCACAGACCATAAAGGGGCTCCCATAGACTGAGACTACTGAGGGGAGGGGGCCCACTATTATTACTATTGTTGTCCCAAAGTCTGTATTCACCACGTCAGCACTTGCCGACATCACATTTGTGTCGGCAGTATCATTTCAGGCACTGGCACAGAGAATGACACATGCTGAGTGACAGTTGGCTCAACTACTACAGTAGTTGTGACCCTAGGTCTGTCAGGTTGTTTTAGAGGCAAAGTGTCGCATGCAGGCATTCACCACGACCGCTATCAGAGAGGGACTTGTACCGATGGATGCCCGTATCAATGCTTTTGAAGAGCGGATCCAGACGAGCCTCCGCATAATGACTCTTATTAATTTGTTGGCCATGCAGATGGAGGTTCAGCAGATCTGAGCAGACATTGTTGCAGCATTGGTTACTCCATTAGGCTTGACGTCTACCACGTCAACTAAAACACCTATTGTTGATTTGTTTGCTCTAGAGGATCCCACACAAACTTTCCTTGGGAAGTGGCCCTACAGCAATGATGCAGATGTGGAGCACCTTCATAGTTAGCGGATAGAGGAAGAGGAGCTGAGGATCGCCCTAGCCAGATCCCGAGAGGAGGAGGAGGCCAAACAAGAGCGTACACTCCAGCTACTTAGAGGCGCGAGTTCCTCCCATGTTGCTCCTACTATTGAGAAGTCCACCAGGTCTGTGGAGGGTGGACAGAGTGAGACAGAGAGAAGCGCTTATGCGCCCAAGTATGTTTCTTTTGACCCCAGTTCCTTACATTTTATTCTTGTGCATTGAGGATAATGCACATTCTTGTTTATGGGGTGTGGGTGGTTATACGACCTCAGTAAAGTCTGAGTAACTCCGGCCTACAACTACCCCAATTTTTTATTCCAAAGGGTTTTCTTGTTTATGTTCTTTCCTTGCGGATTTTACTTTATGTTGAACCAACATATTTAGGATGTTTTAGGTAGCATGTGTAGTACATAGTATTGATATCCATGGCATAGTAAAAGTTTGTGTAAAAATGATACCCACCAAATTTTTGTTTTGTGAAGTTTGATAATACCATGCATGATTAGGCTATCCTGATAATGTTTGTTCTGACAAGTGTGTGACTGTGATAAAAAGCATGATCTGATGAGTTGTGTAAACATGTAATGTAGTGCCATAAGTGAGTGAGTGTAATTGCATGGCTCTCTACTGTGCGGTAATTCAGAACTTGCCCTGTTACTTAGGATTTATAATTTAGGTTAGTTGGTTAGGAAGGGATCTTAGGCCACTGCTCTAATAGAGCCCACTTAGCTTAAATATAACCAACCAAAGATGTTGATTATCCTTTGGTCCCTATTTTGAGCCTAACATTGACCCTATTATTTGTAAACAACTAATTGTCACGGCCCGGATAAGGGACTAGATGTGACATAGCGAAGAAGAACCTAAAATTCCTCGATCAAGCCATCATAACATCATCACACACATCATCGGTTCGAAAGAGCGAAAGCTAAACACATAACACATAAGCTCTAAGGGAATCGGGGCTTCGGACTCAAGCTATGGGGATGTAGCCGGGAATGGGATATACATGGATTCACGTAGCACATAGCAATTATCTCTAAGGGGCGGGTAAGTAGGACTCAAGCTATGGGGGCACACCAGGATTATGGGACTTTCCACATAAGCACAAATTCAAATACGATCCCAACATCAAGTCATAAGCATAATCAATATCATTCCATAATAAAGGCTCAAAATCATAACATTTCATAATAATAATAGTCAACAATTATAAGCCAACGTACAAGAGTATTATAGTTTATCCAACAAGCCTCTACATAGATAAAGCAGGGCCTCGACATAGTTTGAGGTTCACCCTCAATACATAAGTAAAGTAAATGACATAACAAAACTAGGTAGATAAAAGGTGGCTATTTCCCTTGAACAAAAGGACTCACCATAAGCTCAAACCTTCAAAAACAATGATCACTCATCGGGAAAAGGTAGATAGAGGTCGTCGTTGGCACCTACATGGTTAGAGCATGTAGACAAGAGTATGGGTTACCACAATTAAGTACTAAGTATGTGGGCATGCAAATGCATATGCACATGAACCTATAACAACCTACATGGCAAAGGCACATATATAAGGAATATAAGAAAGAACAATATATCAATATGCCATAAAATCATGATGCATGAAATGTCATAATGCTTAATATAGAGGAGATGGAACCATAACTGACATCTAAATCCATGTGAGCTACAATATTAACTTGCCCAATGAAAGCTCCCTTATTGGATCGGGGAAGATTACTTTCCAAGAGTAATCTCACCACACCTTACGTGTCTCCCATTTTGGTGTGATGGCCACCTTTCTTACGGATCTCCTATTTCGGAAGGATTTACATAACATTGCATATCATATCAAAGCATACCTAGGGAGGATAATAGTTTGACGGAAAAGAGTATGGACCCTGTGAAGATAGCCCACCCCAACTCCAATCCCTCGGTACTAAGTCCACATCCCACAAGAATACGCATACATAAACATACTTTTAAAACGAACTTGACACTTGAACTTCAAATCATGCATACTTGGGCTTAGAAGCCAAACATACTTTTAAATACTCTTATGCATACTTAGCAAGATTCAAACATAGTTCATAGTCATGCATCATAGGCAAAAAAGCCAAACCAACTTTTATGTCATACTATATGCATAAGAGTAGCTCCATACATATCATACTTATTAAATCATATTGGTGTAAACACCCATGTTGCTTAAAAAGCCATAGCATAGACTTAGTGTGATCACAACTTAGTCAAACCCATACTTGTTCAAAATCATAGTCATAATCATGTTTGGGGCTTAGCCCACATCAAAACTTTCATCAAAAATCCATGAATCATGCATGCAATGCCATGAGGAACAATATGAATAGCATGGGTA
>JBCEWC010013272.1:0-15189 GCA_038996855.1 Solanum aculeatissimum
ACGTTAGCGGCCATTTCAAGTGCGTAAAACCTTCTTGAAGTGGAAATATGAACCCGAACTCATTTCTCTGGGATTTTTTAAAGATTTTTCTGTTTTAATCTTTTAAAATCATTTTAACGGTTTTCTTGATTTTTCCTTTTAAAAAAAATTAAGTGGCGACTCTCTGCTTTGCATTTTTTCGAAAAAATTGATTTTATCTCTTAAATTGAGTTTTAAATTGATTTTTTCTCGAAAGGCCATTTTTGGCGAAAACAACTATACAATATAGTTATAGAAAGTATACATTGCTATACAATGTATATTACTTATGCATGAGCTATACACTAAATATACATTATGATACACAAATATACAATGCCTATACAACGAGGGCTGAATGCCCAAAATTATAACAAATAGTCAAAAGTCAGTCGGATGACTACTTTTTATAATTAAAAAATAAATAATTTTTTGTATAAATAATTTTTTTCAATGACTTATGGGTATAATTATCCCTATCTAGATTTAGATGTGATCCATTTCTGAGTTGGTACAATAAGAATTATTGGGCCAACATAGCCCAAGAAAAACTCAAGGCCCCATTCATCAGTCCATTTCAAACCAAATCATATGTAGCTGCCTACCTATAGCAAATTAGGGACATCAAAGATAGGGAAAATTCATAAATTATGTCCTAAGCTTGTCACGAAAAGTCTGTTATACGCTCTAACTTTTATCATCTATATAATGCATAATAACTTACAAAAAAAAATACTAATAAGAAAATAAAGAAACTTTTCAATTTTGTGGTCTTAAATTATAGTTAAGTAAAATGTACCAAAATACCCTTTAATCTTGTGACTTGAAATATGTCACGTGAAAAATTGAAATTAAAATTTTGCCAAAAGAAAATAGAACATTTTTCTTTTAAACATATATAAACTTTAATTTTTAATTTTTTTTTTTAAAAAAAAGAGAAATATAATAGATGTTGTGAGTTGTACTAAAAACAGAAGTGTCATGATTACTAGGAAAGAAACAAATAAATACTTACAAAACACAGAGGAGAATAAGAAAATAAGTGGGCTTTTTGATAGTTCCCATGTCTTCCACTGTTTCCTTAATTTCTATTCCATCCATTCATCCCCACAGACATTCATCTTTCATCACCAAACAACACCAAAAAGACAAAAATATTTTTGGGCCTTTTTGGAATGATATTACAATTTTGATAATAAAAAAATAATATAAATTATTCTTTTTTCTTAATTATAGATTTTAGATTCAAGTCTTGAATATAAAAAAAATCTTGATAGAGAGTGTTTTTTCCTAAACGACATCTTATGCGATACGAATTAGAAATAATAGAACAGGTACCAAATACTGAATATAGGGACAGAGCTACCCCTTTGTTAATAAGGGGTTCATTCGAACCTCCTTCGATGAAAAATTATACTATTTATATATGATTAAAATAAATTTTATATGTATATAGTATAAGTCAACAGAGACGAATCTAGAAATTCAAGAACATGGGTGTATCATTTTACTTTATTTTTAAAAGAGGGACAAAACTGTGTTATTAGTTACGATCGAACCACCAACCTTCATGCTAGAAAAGAGCCTTTGAACCAATGCACCAACTTGTCAATTTGAGAATGAGTTCCTTTAACTAATATTTAATATATTTTTTAAGAATTATACAAGTAATATACTGAATTCAATCCTATGACCACAGATTTCCATGACCCAAATTTTGTACATAAATTCGCCCCTAAATGTCAAATTCCTTTCGATTAGTGATAATTCTGACTTCAACACTAATCAAATAAAACACTTATATATTTTGCTACTAAATATTTCAACTTGTACTCACTCATTTTCCACTCTTAATCAATTAATTGTTGTGAGAGTTGGAATCAGTGTTGACTGAATATATCTTTGTTGACCATCTTTTTTGTCACACATAAACATAGTAAGTATTCATTAACATACTAAAACCCTTTAATAGAAGAGACTGCAAAAGTAAAATATTCTTAATTAAATACTCACTGCAATTACGGCTCTGAATTATACTTTTGTATAACTATTTATTTTTGTTGGATTATAATTGGCCACCAGTCATTCTATAAAATCTAGACATAAACATGGTACGATCTTTTGTATAGTTTGAGTCACTCTGAAAAAGTAGTACTTTTTCTTTGTTCTAAATGGAAACCAAATCTTGGGAATAAAATTCACTCACATTGTATATCATCCATGTATATCTCCGAGAAATTTTAGTAGTTCAGTTGATTGACTATTTGAATTTTTATCTTATTGATTAGGATTCGATATTCCACATTATAATCTTCTACCCTCAATTAACAAAAAATGCATGTATATCTCCACCTACTCATCATTACATGTATCGAGTTTTAATTACAGTCAAATTTTTTTATAATAATTTCATTTGTTTTGATATTTTTGAGTTTTATAATAAGATATTACTTATGTAATTTTATCTGACTCATTTTATGTGATATTCTTTGATTTGATATAGTGTGTAAGAATATTTTTAAAAAACATTTATGGTATAAAATATTTCTTAGATATTTGTATGACTGAGAATTATTTTATTAAGAGTAAAAGGAGAATTTTAAAGTTAAATAGTTTTCAATTAGAGTAAAATAATGTTCTTTTTGGGATGGATTAAAAAGAAAAGGATATCACATGAAATGGGACGAAGGAAATACGATGCATGGAGTTTTAATTACAGTCAAACTTAATTATAACAACTTTGTTTGTTTTTGATATTTTTGAGTATTTCTTATGTATTATAAAAATATACTCCCCATCTCATTTTATATGACATTTTTTGACTTGACAGGATATTTTAAAAAATGATGGTCTAAAACATTTATAGATATTTGTGTTACTAAAAATTATTTCATTAATGGTAAAACGAGAATTTTAAAGTTAAATAATTTTCAATTAGAGTAACGTGACATTCTTTTTGGGATAGATTTAAAGAAAGGATATCACATAAAATAGGACAAAAAGAGTATAATATTATATGCATAAAAAATTAATCAGTTTCACACATGACATGATTTATATGAAAATATTGTTATAAAAGATGATTGTTATATTATATGTAGAGATATATTTATTTATTTTTGGTAAACTAAGTAGAGAGATTTGATTGTACCAATAATGGACAATTACTCTCAATTTATGATAAGGGAAGAATCAGACTTTCATTAGTATGATATTCCTTTCATCTGAATGGCAAGGCTTGCTAGTTTCCTGAAGTACATCCGCATCTATCTATCTATGTCATAGTTGTTTGGAAGAAAGGTCCTACTCACAAGCACCAACTCCTGTTGGTGCGATCAACCAAGAAATTAGACACAATACATATATAAGAATCTAGTAATTCAATTTATTTTGATCCGTCCAAATGCAGTCAAATCCATATATGTCACCTCTAGTTTTTTTTGTTTTTTTGTTTTTGGACAAACAAGGAAAGTGTTAAATTAGAATATAGAGAGTACTACTCATAATTATTAAAGATCAAGAATATATTGAGGACTAGCTTTTATGTATTATAACCAAGGTTTATTTCATGTCCCTTAAAACAAATAACAGCCTTTCACTTGAGGTATAGTCTTTCTCTATCAGTTGTTAAGCATATGCTATCATTTTTAGATCAAAATCACTCTTTTTTTATTTCTACTTTAAGAATACAAGGAATATATGAAATCTACTTGTTGTACTTTTAAGCTAGTTTTTATATATATATTAATTAAAACAACTGTCATAAATAATGATTATGAAAAGGAAATTAGAATGAGAAAAATTGATGGATGTATATTTAACATGCATCAATTTTTAGGTTTTAAAATTGAACAAAATGCTTTGACTTTGTGTTGGAAAAGAAAGCTTTAATATAATTGATGAGAGTGAAAATATTAAAATTCCTATTTTCAAATAATTAAGTAGCATTAAGACCAACATGAATTGTGCGTGGTGTGATGATTGAGATTCTTCTACTTGTAATCAACAGGAATGGAGCATCATCAGAACCTTCTTTAACTTCTATGTATGTCATGTATTTCTTTTTATTTATAATTCGGACTTTATCACTAGTCATCAAAAGTCTCGGGTTTAAGTCACTAGAAAAGATATTCTTGTTGAAAGCGCTGACCCATCTTGAGATGAGAAGTCTCACATCGACAAAACACATGAGAGATGTTGGGTATATCACTAAACATGTCTTTATCTACTAGTGACGTGTTTTAAAGTTGTGTGTGCCTAGACCCAAAGCGGAAAATATCGCTAGCGGACTGAGTTGTTACAGATGGTATTAGAGTCACTCTTGTGTCAGCCTTGTCGATGTGGGCTAGAGTTCATCTGAGTTTAGACAAATCTCGCTGAGACAGGACAAACCTCAGTGCATTAAGATCACTTTAATTTATAACCTCACTTAAATAGTTCTTATAACTAAAATCCATATATAAAACTAACCAAAACTCTTAAATTGAGCATTGGAAATGTAATGAAAGAGGATGACATAAGGTTTAAACTGTATTTATTGTAAACCAGAGGAACATCCTCTGATTCTATTTCCTAGAATAAGCAAAAGACTAAAATTGGCAGAATAAAGCCAGATAGGATATATTTCCTCCTAACAATTAAGTTATATATATAGAGTAAAAATTTATCACATTATAATAAATTTTAGCATATGATAGCAACTTAATTGACATTTTTATTAGATAATATATTACTACTAATATTTATTACAAAAACTTACGTATAATTACCTAAATGTATCCAATTACTCTAAATTGGTGCATTTTCCATTGTTATTGGATTAAGTATTAGTAGAAAGAAGATTTTTAGAGCCAAAAATGTAACCACGAAAGTATTTTTGAGCAAAATATATAACAAATTAAAAGGTAAATTTGATCTATTTTGAATAGTTCAGAGATATATTTAGCCATTTTTCCTTTCAATGATAGGTTGGACCAATCAATTATACCATTTTTTGTTATATTATTTTTTGTTTCAATTTATGTAAAGGTGTTTGACTTGACAGAAATTTAAGAGTGAAAAAACTTTTAAAACTATTATAGTCTCAAACAAGTCATAATATTTGTTTGACTATATTTAAATTGAGACAAACGGATCAAAACTAAGAATATCAGATTCATGATCTCGCAAATTACTTATGACTAAATTAAAAAATTATACATAAGAATAATCACATTTAGCCATTTATGTGTTAATATTTATTGCTCGATACATAAAACTTAAACTCTTTATCTTAAATAATGTCACCAATGGGATTTTCTTCAATTCTACACCCACCACCCCTTGAAACCCCCTACCCCCACAAACCCCACAATGCCTTTTTGTCTCTCACAAATACAAGCACAATATCCCAAATGTAAGCTCTACATCATCATCACCTATGCCCTGCTAGTAACTCTCCCATTTAACCCTATATATCTTCCCTTATCACTTCCCTCCAAACAAAAAAAAAGTAAAATATAAGGGAAAAAGTTAATATTGTTCCTAGTTGTCTTTATAGGCCATGGAAAAAAGTTGTAGCAAGTACTTCAACAAACACCAAACCATGAAGAATGTTAAAGAATATTCATGGGATAATAATTATGGAGATCATCAAGGAGAAGATTTAGTTGGAGGGTTTTTATGGCCACCAAGATCTTACACATGTAGCTTTTGCAAAAGGGAATTCAAATCAGCTCAAGCTCTTGGTGGTCACATGAATGTTCATAGAAGAGATAGAGCAAGGCTTAGACTTCAATCATCATCACCACCAACAATTCTTGAATCAAACCCTAACCCTAACCCTAATCCTAACCCAAACTCTAACCCTAACCCTAATTTTGTTTCATCACCATCTTCTCCTTCAAGAAAATTCTTCCCTCCTTTTGTTTCTACCCTACCACCATTGCTATCTCCAAATTCATTTTCTTCTTCTACCGTCGGCGGTGGCTCTCATGAGATGATAAAAAATGGAGATTTGGCAAAAATGGGATGTGCAAAATTTGAGAAAAATGGAAAAGAATGTAGTGAAGTGGTGAAGAGGGGTGAATTTTTGAGATTGGATTTGGGAATTGGCTTGATTAGTGAATCAAAAGATGATTTGGATTTGGAGCTTAGACTTGGTTACATTTAGAACAAATTTCTAATGCTATAAGGTTTGTGGTGCTTAATTGTTGTTGCCTTTTTAATTACTAGTTTAAGAAAAAAAAAATTAAATAAAAGAAAGTCTAACAAAAAATGCACCTTTGTAGTTGAGATTGAAGATGAAAGGATGTGATTGCCATGAAGACAACTAAGATAATATTGTTGTTTTATTTTCGATTAATTTCTTTATGTAATTTCTTATTACTATTGTCTCCTTCCATATTTAGTTTCTATGTTATGTAGGTATTAATGTACTTTAGTAAATATTCTAAAATTAATTATCTAAATTCTTCAGTTTGTTTCTTTTACTTAATCTTTCACAATGTAAATATCGAATATAATTTGTTAAGCTTTTGAATTTAAATAAAAGTAGAAATTTTTTGAAAAGCTAATCATAGGTTCTTCTCTTCAGATACGTCTCTTTTTCTCCCCTCTATTTTTTATTTTTTCTTCTTCAATTTTTTGTAGTTTTGAGATCATGCATCCATTGAGTGATTTTGATTAATATGTTAATAATTTTAATTATGTGATAATTAATGGGTTTAAATGGTTATTTGAGAAGATTTTATGTAAAGAGTCTGCTTCCCTTATCTATAAAATTATCAAACAATGAAGAACAGTCTACATCTAATACCAGAAATTAGTGTATTAGAAAGACATAGTTAAGATATATTAATATTCATAGATATACTTAGTAAGTCTACTTAGACACATGAAAGGAAGCCTTGTTGGAGCAACGATAAAGTTGTTTTGGTTTGACGATCAAATATCATAATCAGTTTGAGTTGTGGAATCAATTACTTATGCTTGTGTCATGATAACCTAGCTAGCTACCTTACACCCCCTCGAAGTGTAAACCTTACATGAATGAGATGCTTTGTGCACTGAACGACCCTGCTTAGATATGAGTTATTATTTATGTCATCTTGATATTGCTTTGCTTTACTTTATAGTATTTTTGAATTAACAAAATTTATATTAGACAAAGCAAGTAAATGAACTCCTAGATCTACACTAATAAGTACAAACTTTGAGAAAGGACAATCATTTTCATTTTTATGGCCTTACAAGCATGTAAAAAGGCTTTGGCTCACATGGAAAAATGTTGCATTTATCAGGAAAGTGAATCGACATGAAGTAACACCTTTTCTTTTAATAAAATTACAATTCTTGACTCCGTGTGATTGAATCAGGATTTTTACTAAGAAATTCGAAATATCAACATATTAAGTAGGAATTTGAAAAATAAATAGGAAAAAATTAAACTGCTAAAAACATCTCTAAACTTATTGCAGATTCCCTAGTATACACTTACGCTTTGGTGGGTCCTATTACCACCTAGATCAAACACAAAGATTTTTTCTTTAAAAAAAATAGCGAGATTTTCTTATATTTCAAGATGGTAGAAATACTTTTATTTCAAAATGACGTAGTAGAATACATATATTTATGTGCATATAATATCTTATCCTAATTGAAAATCGTGTATACAAATATTGTACCTACATTCGTGCAGAAGTTAGATGTATGTGTGGCCAATTGTATATGCGTGACAGTAATGACCAGAAGTTTTTGATACATAGATACATGTAATAAAATTATATAATCTTGCTATGTTATAGAGTTTTTAAATTCAAAGTACCCCAATAAAGAGTAATACGTCGACTGAGATATTATAAGTTCAAGCAATTTTTTCATTTTTTATCAAGTTCAAGGGTGTTTTCATATGTTTTTTTTAAAAAGTTATTTTTTAATTTATTATTGTACTTTAGAGTTAAGCATATATACCAACAGTACTTATCATATCTACTGTACTAAATAACTTCCTCTAGGCAATGAGTATAGTTGACTGAAAAATAAAGACAATAAACACACAAAAGGTACTAACCAAGTTTTTTACATCTAAAGTTTTTTTGTTTTTTTATCATATTCAAGACTCTAGTAAGCTAAAATATTTTTATTAAATATGAATATAAAAAATATATATATATATATAGCTTCCAACATTTAATAATGTCTCTGAATTGTACAAAAATTCATGTAGCTTGTATAAGGACCAACTGAATATTAGTGTAGTACTTTACATAATTCCCTAACCATTGTGAAAACTTTAATTCAAGAATGACAATTCTATCTGATGAAGTACTAGAATTGGAGCTAGTATAAGTTGTGCATTATTGATTCTTGTCCTTTTTACTTCTTCTTGACCAGAGTTTAAGCTAGCGTTTAGCCATAGATTTTGAATAATATTTTAAAAATATTTATTTAATCATGAAATATGATTATATTTTGAAAATTTATCTTCAAAATATTTTAAAGTTTCCGAAAATTAGGTTGATTTTTGGGAGAAATTTTATTTCTACTTACAAAACTTCAACTGGGAAATCTTAGTAGCTCAGTTGGTTGGCTACCTGAATTCCCACCTTATTGGTGAGGGTTCGATTCCCCACATTGTAATCCCCTCCCCGTTTCCTCTTCCCCTAAAAATAAATCCTAGTAAAATGCATGTAACATGTCCAAAAACAACTTCATGTTCCAGAAATCACAACTAATAAACTCATTTTTTCAAATTTAAATTTCAAAATTTATAATCAAACGGATCTAACTTATATGACATGATGTGTAAAAGATATATACTATGTAATTAGGTCTTAGGTAAGTATTAATATTCTTAAACTATGTAAAATTAAATAAAAATATCCATCAATTAATAATTTCATCTAAAAACCTTTGCAATCAATAATTTAGTTCAAAAATATTCATACTAATTTTGGCCTATACATATTTTCGACTGATTTGAATGAAAATTCTACCTTCGTCATTGAGTGTATGTTGTGTCATTGAATAAGGAGTGGTACTTGGTAGGTCCTGTACATTAACTCATACTAGTAGTATAATAAGAGAATAAAAAAATGTTGAAAGGGAATTAATGACAAGGTTAATGAAATATAGGAAAGTGGCTCTTTGTACTAATTAAGGAAATTTGTTTTACTTATACATTTGTTTGTAATGTTACTGACCAAAACAGCTCCCCTTTCCTCTTTGAGGAAATGTCATCATGCCCTTTGACACCCAGAGGTTGTCGGGAACATGCAAACTATCAGATTTTGGGAAAAAGTGTCTAATGACCAAACTCTAAATCATTGACAATATGACCCAACCCCACCATTTTCCTTTTACGCATGGACGGAGCTAGAAGTTCGAGTATGAGTTCAGTTTAACATAAAAAAATTTATTGAGTGTCATTCAAAAATAATCTCTCTATTTTTATGAGGTTGTGATAAAGTTTGCGTATGTTTTATCTTTCCTAAATCTTACTTGTGAAATTTCACTGAATATGTTGTTATTATTTTAATAGTGTATTTGTATTAAGAAGTTTATTTTATAAGTATAGTATTAAGTTTTTAAGAATCAGTTAGTTATTAACATTTGAAATAGTTGTTGTAAAATTTAGAATTCATAAAGTTAAAATTCTGATTTCGCATCTGCAGATGTATATGTGTTTTAGATGTGGTATATAGATTGTTAGGAACATTTGAACATAAGATGTGAAATTAGATTGGCATGGAGTTGAAGGTTTTATTGGACATGTAATTTGGATTTGTTAAGTTGTATTTCTTTTTGCATAAACATGAAAATCTTACAAGTTGTGAAAATTGAAAAATGATTGAAATTTTCTCAATTTTTATACAATCTTATCAAACGAGCAAACTATAATTGAAATATCTTCATGTTCCTTTTATGAATAAGTGTTTATATTTATAAGCTTTCAGATACACATAATTTTGTTAAGAATCACTAGCTAACAATAGTAGTAATTAATTAGCTATTCTTTAATATAATTTTTTTACATGATATAAACAGTCTCTTCACGTTAAGTATGATCTTCCATTTAAAAAAATTTAAAATCATGATCTTAAAATACATATCGATACGGTGATATGAAATTATAAATTTATATCGCATATTCGAACACAAACTAAACTTGTTATTTATAGACCTAACGTGTCTTGTGGTAGAGTCTAATTAGTTTACATATCATATTAAAAAACCATTGACTCAAAAAAGAATTTGAACGTGTCAACACATGAAAACTCAATAATGTTTGGAGGTATCTATTGGTGTAAAGCATGTCTAACAAATTATGGGTGCAATATATAGTATTTTTCTTTCTTTGGAAAATATTTTGAATGCCCACCTCCTTGTGTAGGAGTTTTTTCGTTGATCAGACCTCTTTGGAAGGAGAGCATCAGAGTAACTGGTAAAAGTATTGTCGTGTGATCAGGAGGTTACAGATTCAAACTTTGAAAATATCATGTGACAGAAATGCAAGGTAAGGTTGTATACAATAAACCTCAAAAGTGTTGACAAAAACTAATTAGGTGCCTATGCTAGATCTAATAAAGTATCAATTGACTAAGAAAAATTACCATAATATGGAGTTGCAAAGGACAACAATACGTACAAAAATATAAATTTCAACCAAAATAGCAAAAGACACTATATATAGGCCAAGCAATGGGGAAAAAAAAGTTTCATTAAAGATGTGTTGTTAGTAACATGATGTTCAAGTTAAATTAAATTAATTAAAGTGATAATTAAGGGTTTGAGTCATTTAGCTATCTAAGTCACAAAATATGTATAAAATATATAGGTAATATATACCATTCTATCAAACATACAATCATATTAGTGTATAAGTTGTGTATATTTCGATCAAATTGATAGACTAGTCCATCGAAGAATGTATATATATTTATATATAGATAACTTTTCCTTAAATTAATACTTACTCCCTCCATCCATCTTTACTTGATCCTTATAATATTTTAGGATGTCCAACAATACTTGTCCAGTTTATGAAATCAAGAGATAATTTTACACTTAGTTCCTAATTTACCCTTATCATTAATTATAGTCATTTCCCTATTACATTTTTCAAGACATTGAATTAATTGTATTCAAAGGGTAATTTGGTAGAATTACCCGTATCATTTACTATTTCTTAATTTCTGTGTCCAATCAATAGGGGACAAGTAAATATGGACGGAAGGAGTAGCAAATACTACTCTAACAATTACAATAAAAGAACATAAAATGAGGCCAACATTTCATTTATTAGAAGTCAAAACAAACTCTTCAAAAAGACTTCAATGGTATTTATTACATATTCAACACCATTACATCATCTTCATCAAGCATAATGAATTCACTTATGGGTAGACTTTGAGTTTAGGCTCCTATTTTTAGTTTCTTATTTTCTTTTCATTTTTATATTTTAAATTTTAGTTAAATATATTTTTTCACTAGCTTGGCTCATTGATCAGTCAAGTCCAACATCGGTCAAGCTTCAAGAGTCAATAAATAGGATATGGAGATTTTTGATGTGGTACAACACAAGAAAACAAGTGTTGGTCAAAGAAAGCTCTATCAAACAAGGAGTTAGACCGACTCAGTGGGCCAATTTCGTATTAACTTACTTTTCATAACTCAATATTTTAATCCACTTGATTGAATGCTTTACTAACTACGTTATGAACAACTACAATAATCTAGAATAATTCATAAATAGGATCTGGAGATTCTTGATGCGGTGCAACACAAGAAAGCAAGTGTTGGTCAAAGAATACTCTTTATCAAACAAGGAGTTAGACTGACTTAGTGGGACAATTTCATATTAATAACTCTACTTACTTTTTATAACTCGATATTTTAATCTCCTTGATTGAATGCTTTACTAACTATGTCATAAATAACAATGATCTAGTGTAATTTCATAAATAGGATCTAGATATTCTTGATGTGGTGCAACACAAGTAAAGCAAGTGTTGGTCAAGGAAAACTCTATATAATAAGGAGTTGGGCCGGCTCAGTGGGACAATTTCGTATTAACAACTCCATTAACCTTTTATAACTCGATCTTTTAATCTACCTGATTAAATGCTTTGCTAACTATATATATCTCATGAACAACAACAATAATCTAGTGCAATTTCATAAATAGGATTTGGATATTCTTGATGTGGTGCAACACAAGAAAAGCAAGTGTTGGTCAAGGAAAACTCTATATAATAAGGAGTTAGACCGGTTCAGTGGGACAATTTCGTATTATCGACGCCATTAACCTTTTATAATAACTCGATCTTTTAATCCACCTGATTGAATGCTTTACTAACTATCTCATGAACAACAACAATAAATCAATAATCTAGTGCAATTTTATAAATAGAATTCGGAGATGATCATTCTTGATATGGTGCAACACAAGTAAAGCAAGTGTTGGTCGCCTTTTATAACTCGATCTTTAATCATGATTGAACGTTTTACTAACTATGTCATGAACAACAATAATTATATGTAATTTCATAAATAAGATTCGGAAATTCTTGATGTGGTGCAACACAAGAAAAGCAATTGATGGTCAAAGAAAACTCTAGCTAGCTATTGAATTTGAAGTGATGAATGATGAGTCTTGGCAAATTGAATGCAAAAGGGCACATTCAAATGTATGATTTAATAGCCTTGACAATGATCTCTGAAGACAGTACATCAGTTGAATTATTCTGAACCTATAAACGTCATGTCTCTTGTGTTCTTTCATCATACCATGTCTTGCTATTCTCAACTAAGTCCAACAACAAAGTTTAAAAAATGCTCTTTTGGAATTACTTGTTTTCCATATATATGATATGCCCTTTACATTTTACTTCCTAGTGTATTTAGTTTCTTCTTTTTGGTTTGTATGTGAGATTTTTTTTTTTTTACTTTTTTTTTATGTACTTAACTCAAAAGAAAATAAGAAATACAAAGAGACACACCTTTGGTGTGGAGAATATTCATTATTGGTCAAAATTAGATAAACAAGTTTCTTAAAAATTAGATACTATCAGAAACAAAGGTTTTTTTACCTTCGAATCAGCGAGAAATTTGTGCTATAGAAAATAAGTTGTTTCGCTCATTTCTCATCTAACTAACTCACTGAGAAAATATATAGCGTGAGACAAGTTTTCATGAAAATAGTGGTAAACTTTTTAATTTTTCATATGAAATTTGTCTTTCCTCATCTATTCAGTTAAAATAATTGTTCGAATAGTCATTGAACATCTTTCAATGAAAAAATTATAATTTTTTTAGCAGTGAGATATGATTTCCTCGAGAGTATTCCCTATAAGAAAAGTTTCATATAACTGACATTTCACTTTGATAGACTTTTTCACGATCGCGAACACTCAACTATCATATTTGCTTAGATTATAGTATATAAACATTTTTTAGATACTATTTTCTACTTACTAAACACTAAAAAACAAATGTTTCTTTTTGTTTTTTTTTCCTTATTTTCCAGGAAAATATTATATTATCCTTGGAAAAGTACTAAAGTACATTATATATGTATCCATATTTTTTAGAATGACAAATGGACAAATACTTAAGAAAACTATATATATATATATCCAAATGTTAAACATTTTTTATTTTTGAATTAATGTAACTTTTTTTTCCTTCATCCAACATTTGAGTTGGTAGGAAAAATTAAAGTTAAGACAAACAATTTATTACATTTTCTTATAGAACAAAAAGAAGAATTATATAATGTTTCTTTTTATTTATTTATTTAGTTTAATGTGGTGGTTTTCGATCCCTTTCATTTTCATCACGAGGTGGGATATTCAGGCTCGAAAATCGATGCTGAATTGTACTATATTATAGTGACACTCTGAAAATGAAAAGGTATGGGAAAAGGTTGAGCAATAATAAATATAGATAGTTATAATCACAAATGTCGCTAAAAACTTAAGTGATTCTACATAAAATGACATTAACTCAATTGCCTGTTAAATATTTTTGCGATATATATTATAAAAGTTATCGCTAAAAGAAAATCTATTGTCACAAAATGTATATTTTGTTGTATGGTGATAGTATCACAGTGATACACACGAATAAGTGTTCCCATCCCTCTAGTCCAGCTTAGCTACCGCGAGGAAAATCAAGTGGTAGACGTACTAGTGAAGGAAGGCCATAAGTTAGACGCTCGATGCAGACAAAGCAAGAATTCTTTTTGTCAGGCCTCACATCTTCCTTCGTGTAAAAGCAGCAGCAATGCTTTTCTAGCAATCCAATGCCAAAAATTGGCTTATGTTACTAGAAATAATTTCATGAAAATATTTTTCATCATATCAAATATAGAGGGGGGAAAAACAACAGTTTCATAATTTTAAAAGGAATTTTCGCATATTGTCATTCAAAAATACCTTAATTATGCTCCATAGCTATAATTTGAGTAATTACATTTAGTAATTATAGAGCAGTGTCTGTATAACTTTCGCAGCATTTGTATACGTTTGTATAATTTGCTATACAATTCGCAATATTTGTATAGCGTTTGTATATTTTGTTATACAGTTCGTGCACAACGTTTGTATAATTCACTATACAATTCACAGTGTTTGTATATTTCACTTTACAATTTGATTCGCGTACAAATTTTGTATAATTGCGCCCAACGTTTGTATATATCGCGAGAATTATACAAAACTCAAACTGTAATTACAACTAGATGTTTGCCGCGAACCATAGTAATTAATTCAAACTATTATTACGTTAGCTAATTAACTAGTATATATTTGTTTATTCGCGTAATTTTTCCTAATTTTAATTTAGCAAAACACTGCACTTGTATCTAAATTTGTGTGGGCTTTCAGACTGTAAAAACTTATTATAACTTGGAAAGCCCAAATTTAACAATTAATGGGAGTCCCAAACTATAAACAGTTGGGCTTCAAACAATCTGGGCCCAATGGTTTACATTGGGCCTAAATTGTTGCCCAATCTGTTGATAGATGGGCTACTTAATTGGTTTTAACGAGACAATCGAAGTGCACATATACCCAGTTTTTGAATCACGGAAATTATATATATATATATATATATATATATATATATATAATGACTATACAATATAGTTATAGAAAGTATACACTGCTATACAATATATATTACTTATAC
>JBCEWC010013273.1:0-15189 GCA_038996855.1 Solanum aculeatissimum
CCCCCCCCCCCCCCCCCCCCCCCCCCCCCCCCCCCCCCCCCCCCCCCCCCCCCCCCCCCCCCCCCCCCCCCCCTAGAAGATACCTTTGAGAAACTATACCTTGTGTGAGGACTTGTCCTGTCCCTTTCTCTGCAAACAAAAAGCCTGAGGATCCCTAGATGCAAAATGGCCCATTCTTGTTGGTTTCTCTCCAGTAATTGATTTTTGTGAAGTGACCATTACTATATGAGAAGTTCCTACTATCACGGTGGATTATTATGACCTTACGCACATGAAATGATGAAAAGGTTAGCTGTGAGAATGGGTATCCCTAATCAAAGCAGAAGCTTTTTATTTTACTTAAAAGATATTGTTTTCAGTGGTAACAGATATTGGCCTTGGTATCCCTATATCAGCGCCAAATGGTAAGTTCAGACTATGTACCATAATGGGTATAATATCAGTATATGCTTTTTCAGTTCCAATCCATACAATTGTTGTGCGAACAACTGAAACCAACAAATCCAAGGAATGTTTTCAATAACATTAGATCTTTCATCATCCTTATAAAAGTTTTTTCTTTCCACTGTTTCCACTGGAAGAAAAATGTGGAAGGCAACATTGTTCACAAAGTAAGGAGCCAGCTGAATTGCCAATTCATTAGATTTTAATTGTAAGAACATCTAAATTTAAAAAATATATTAGTAAGGGTAATTAGTCAAATTTAATTTCTTAATATTCATTATAAATATATTAGAGGAATTGTTACAATAAAAATCTAAATAAGTTAGGTAAGTGTAATATTGTAAACCATGAGGGAGGTCAGAGTTATAAAGAGAAATCTGAGGATAGGTCTCTAAAATTATCCCTAAAAATAAAAAATAGTACTCCCTCATGGCTCAGGGACATATAAAGTGGTTCTTTTACCTTTTCTTTTTTGGTCCAAAATAAGTAGTGTTTCAAACACATTATCAAGAAGATATAAGTTAGTACAAATGCTTCTTACCTTTCAGGAGTGTGTAAATTTCTCAAGGGATGTGTGGTGTGCCCAAGCTAAAAGCACCACTTAATATGGACTGGAGGGAGTAATAATTATCTTAAACTTTTTCTGGCGATTCTTTTGATAGAATATTTTGAGCTACCATTTGAAATGAAGATATTGTTGATTTTGTAGTACTTTGATTGGAATATAAGGTGAAGCAGCTATATTACTCAGTAAGAAAATTTATTAAATTGTGTTGAATCGTTGTTGTTTGATGTTTGCAGGTTCTGAAGAAGTATTTTTTTTAATCCTCTTTTCATTCGTGTTGTCCAGTATACCATTTAATTTAATAAATGCCTTATTGATATTGACTTTGTGAAGAGGGATATTTTAGACTGTTGAATTCCTCATTTCTGAAGATCTTTCGGTTGCTCCTAACATGCTTGTGTAATATTAATTATTCACCAGTCATTTGTGTTAAATTGTTTGAGCTTCTTTCTTTGTTTTCCTTGTATATTTACTTTTATAATCTAGATGGTTGTATCTTTTAGGCGACTGTCTTAATTGGCGAAACTGGATCAGGAAAAAGTACACAATTGGTTCAATTTCTTGCTGATTGCGGGGTAACTGGTAATGGGTCTATAGTTTGCACTCAACCTCGGAAAATTGCTGCTAATTCTTTGGCACAAAGGGTGAAACAGGAAAGTGAAGGGTGTTACGAAGATACCTCGATCATCTGCTATCCGTCATATTCATCTGGTCATAAGTTTGATTCAAAGGTAGTATTTATGACGGATCATTGCCTTCTACAGCACTATATGGTCGATAAGACTTTGTCCAAGATTTCATGTATCATAGTTGATGAGGCACATGAAAGAAGCCTAAACACTGATCTACTTTTAGCATTGATAAAGAATCTTCTCCTTCAGAGGCTTGATCTGAGGCTTGTTATTATGTCTGCCACAGCTAATGCAACCCAACTTGCGGATTACTTCTTTGGCTGCAAAACATTCCATGTGGCTGGTAGAACTTTTCCGGTTGATATTGAATATGTTCCCTGTGAATCTACTAGATGTCTTGGTGTTGGTCCAATCTCCTCCTATGTGTATGATGTTGTCAAGATGGTAACTAAAATCCATGAAACTGAGGGAGAGGGAACAATTCTAGCTTTCTTGACTTCTCAGGTTGAAGTTGAGTGGGCTTGTGAGAAGTTTCAAACATTATCAGCCATTGCTTTACCTTTACATGGCAAACTATCCTATGAAGAGCAGCATAGAGTTTTTCTCAGCCATCCAGGAAAGAGAAAGGTAATATTCACTACAAATGTTGCTGAGACATCATTGACAATTCCAGGGGTTAAATATGTTGTTGATTCTGGCATGGTCAAAGAAAGCAGGTTTGAACCTGGCACTTGCATGAGTATTCTCAAGATATGCAATGTCAGCCAGAGCTCAGCTAAGCAGCGGGCTGGCCGTGCTGGGAGAACTGAACCAGGAAGGTGTTATAGACTGTACTCAGAAAGTGATTTTGAATGTATGTCTCCTCATCAGGAACCTGAAATTCGCAAGGTTCATCTAGGTGTTGCAGTGCTGAGGATTCTTGCCCTGGGCATCAAGAATGTGCAGGATTTTGATTTTGTTGACGCACCTAGCCCTAAAGCTATTGAGATGGCCACCAGAAATCTGGTACAGTTAGGAGCTGTTAGGCAAAAAGATGATACTTATGAATTAACTATAGAGGGACACAAAATAATCAAGTTGGGTATTGAACCTCGGTTAGGCAAATTGATCCTCAGTTGTTTTAATCAACGTTTGGGTAGAGAAGGTGTTGTTCTTGCTGCTGTTATGGCTAATTCCAGCAGCATCTTTTGTAGGGTTGGTTCCGAAGGAGACAAGCTAAAATCTGATTGCTTGAAGGTACAATTTTGCCATCCAAATGGTGATCTCTTCACTTTACTTTCTGTTTATAGGGAATGGGAGGCTGTGCCTAAGGAAGGAAAGAATGCCTGGTGTTGGGATAACAGCATCAATGCCAAATCCATGAGAAGATGCCAGGAGACTGTGCAAGAACTGGAAGCTTGCCTCAAGAGCGAACTTAATATCATTATTGCAAGCTACTGGCATTGGGATCCTCAGGTGCATACCGAGCATGATGAAACTTTGAAAAGTATAATACTTTCTTCACTTGCAGAGAATGTTGCTATGTATTCGGGATATGATAAACTAGGTTATAAGGTTGCACTCAGTGAGAAGTACATCCAACTACATCCATCCTGTTCGCTGTTAAATTTTGATCGACGACCAACTTGGGTTGTTTTTGGTGAAATCCTTTCTGCAGTTAATGAGTATCTGGTCTGTGTTACTGCATTTGAGTTTAGTTCTTTTTCTGCTCTTAGTCCTCCCCCGTTGTTTAATTTTCTGGAGATGGATGCTCAAAAGCTGGAAAAGAAAGTTTTGACAGGTTTTGGGAGCATGCTATTGAAAAGATTCTGTGGAAAATCTAACAGTAGTGTCAATAACCTTGTTTCTCACATAAGAACAAAATATATGGATGAAAGGATTGGCATTCAAGTTAATATTGATAAGAATGAGGTTTTGTTATATGCTTCATCCAGTGACATGGAGGGTGTTTTGGCCCAAGTGAATGATTCACTAGAGTATGAAAGCAAGTCGTTGCAGAATGAATGCTTCGAGAAATGCCTGTTCAGTGGTGGATCGGCTGCATCGGCCTCAGTTGCACTCTTTGGAGCTGGTGCAGTTGTTAAACATTTGGAGCTTAAGAAGAGAATCTTGGCTGTTGACATATTTCATTCAAATACAAAAGCAGTTGATGATAAGGAACTGCTGATGTTTTTGGAGAGAAGCACATCAGGTGATATTTGTGCAGTGCACAAGTCCTCAAGTTCTGGCCACGACAACGAGGAGAACAGATGGGGCAGGGTAACATTTCTTTCCCCTGATGCTGCTAAACAAGCTATGTTGTTGAATCAGGTAGAATGTAGTGGTGGCTTTCTAAAAGTTGTTCCTTCAAGGAGTGTATTTTGTAATGATCAAAAGCAGTTCTCTTCTGTCCTCAGAGCTAGAATAAACTGGCCTCGCAGATGCTGTAACGGTGTGGCTATTGTAAAATGTGAGCCAAATGATGTTGGTTCTATGGTAAAAGATTTCGCTTTTGTAATGCTAGGTGGAAAGACTATCCGTTCAAAGCCAAGCAATAAGTACCCTGACAGCATAGTAATATCAGGACTTAGTACCGATCTTTCTGAGACAGAGGTACTAGAGGTTTTGAGTGGAGCAACAGATGGGAAGATTCTGGATTTTTTCTTGGTGAGAGGAAGTGCTGTGGAAAATCTTCCAGTTGCAGCTTGTGAAGAAGCACTTAGGAGAGAAATATCCCCCTTCATGCCCAAAAAAGCACCTTTTGTCCAGTCTATTCGCGTTCAGGTCTTCCAACCTGAACCAAAGGACACTTACATGCGAGCATCTATCATGTTTGATGGAAGTCTTCATCTTGAAGCAGCTCAGGCTTTGGAGCATATTGATGGCAAGGTTTTATCTGGATGTCTTCCCTGGCAGAAGATAAGATGTCAGCAACAGTTCCACAGCTCTGTTTCCTGTCCTGCACCTGTTTACCATGTTATTAGGAACCAGCTGGATTCTTTACTCGCATGCCTCCAGCGAAGAAATGGTATCTTAACTGCTTTATATTATATTTCTTTTTGTGTTTTTTTATTCTGAAAATTTTAATTTAATTAATGATTATCTTTGCTGAATTGCTTCTTTTAAACGGCATAGCGAAGTGGGAAATAAACTAATGAGCAGTGGCTTATATGGTATTTAACTCAGTTGACAGAGTGAGTGTACCTCATTACTTCCACTGATCCAAATTGCTGCTGCTCACTTTTTTGTTTCCCTATTTCCTAGAACAGAATGAAGTTGAACTAGGACAAATTCTTCATTTGATAGTAAAGTAGATACTAAATAAAAGCTACAAGTTGAAACTATTTGCTCTAAATATCAAAAGTTGTCTAATACAATCACACCATTGGAGATAAATAGTTGTCTTCTGACAATAGAAAAGTACTTGAGCCCTATCATAAACCTTTACTATTGGCTCCCAGATTCGATTTTAATCTGATGATACTTGCCTTACGTGGAGAAATAACCTTTTGTCTGGTCAAATTCTAAATGGTAATTGGAAAAGCATTCTTGCATACTACGGACTACCCTGTCCACATTCCAGTCCTGTCAAATTCTGGTGATGCAGAAAAAATTAGGATATGTTGAGAACAAAGTTTATTAAAACAATTTTGTGTACGAACTTTTAACAGTACAAAATTTTCAGAGACAAGTTGATCAGGTGGTACTTGGCTGCTGAGAAGACTTTGGGATGTTTTGCAGGTGTAGAGTGCAATCTGGAGAGAAATGAGAATTGTTCTTATAGGGTTAAAATATCTGCAAGTGCTACAAAGATTGTGGCTGAATTGAGAAGGCCATTGGAGCAACTGATGAAAGGCAAGATTGTGGATCATGTGGGAATTTCTCCAACTGTTGTTCAACTTCTATTTTCTAGGGAAGGGACTAATATCATGAAGATGGTTCAGCAGGAAACAGGAACCTATATTCTTTTTGACAGGCATAGCCTTTCTGTTAGAATCTTTGGTTCCTCTGACAAGATTGATATAGCTGAGCGGAGGTTCGTGAACTCCCTTCTGGCACTACATGAAAGCAAGCAACTTGAAGTGCATCTTCGTGGAGGACTTTTGCCTCTTGACATGATGAAAAGAGTTGTTAAGAGTTTTGGACCAGATCTTAGTGGTCTCAAACTAAAGGTGCCCGATGCAGAATTCTCTCTGAACACCAAGCGGCATTGCATCTCTATCAAAGGTACCAAAGACATGAAGCAAAAAATTGAGGAGATAATTTCTGAAATTGCTCAAAGTGGTCTTCCAAGTGGAATGATGAACAATGAGTCTGACTGCCCCATTTGCTTGTGTGAACTGGAGGATGCTTATAGACTTGAAGGTTGTACCCATGCCTTCTGTCGATCGTGCTTGCTGGAGCAGTGCGAGTCTGCAATCAGAAGCCGGGAAGGTTTCCCACTTTGCTGTATGCATAAAGATTGTGGGGCACATATTCTAGTTTCTGATTTGAGGTCTCTGTTGTCAAGTGATAAGTTGGAGGAACTTTTCAGAGCTTCTTTGGGGGCTTTTGTTGCAGCAAGTGGGGGTCTCTACCGGTTTTGCCCCTCCCCCGACTGCCCTTCAGTATATCACGTTGCTGAATCAGGAGAAGTTGGTGCACCTTTCGTCTGTGGTGCATGTTATGTGGAGACATGTACGAGTTGCCACCTGGAGTATCACCCCTACATCTCATGCCAGAAGTACAAGGAGTTCAAGGACGACCCCGATATCTCTCTAAAGGAATGGGCCAAGGATAAAGAGAATGTGAAGAAATGTCCTGTTTGTGGGTTCACAATAGAGAAGGTGGATGGCTGCAATCATATCGAGTGCAAATGCGGAAAACATGTTTGCTGGGCTTGTTTGGTATTCTTCAACAGCAGCGACGATTGCTATAACCATTTGAGGTCTATTCACCAGGCCATTATATGAGGTACAAAACTATAATTCTGTAAATACTTTGCTTGTGTATATACTCCTGGAGCTTTGAATGCATCTAAACATATGAAATAGTGAGCCATCAGTAATTATGTGTTCATATCTTAACTCTTTTCAACTTTCTTTTTGAAATGTTCATAACTTTAGTAGCCATTGATAAGCTAGTCGCTTCAAAAGGATGCTTTGATTGTTAGGGGTCGTTTGGTTGGAAACATGTTATCTTGATCTTTTGGAATTACATCTTATGTCTCACACCAAACGACCCCTTAGAGTTGATTGTCTGAATGGTCACTCAACTCGCGGTAATTAGCCATCAAAGTCATCTACTTCTTTTGTATTTCGAAATGTCATCTAACTTTACCTAGTTAACTTCGATGGTTATTTTACTCGAATTTTTATATTTTTCGAAATTTTTTTATGATAGGACAAATTTTAATTCTAATAGAATAGTATTTCCCTATGTATACACTTAGCCTTTGGTCCATCACAAATAATAAGTCAACTTAATGAAATGGGCTTCTGCAGAACACATTCTTCAACAATTATTATTTTAAAGCATATATTATAAAAAATAGAATTTTTTTTCTTTTAATATCTTGGCCTTAATTAATTGAATGGTGATTACAGTAGTCGGTGCAGGTAGGGCCAATATTCTATTTTAAATTTTTTATTTTTATTTGACTGGAAAGTCATCATAGTCCATTATAGGAATATGATATTTTAGATACTGAAAATGTGCACCACCAAACTTGGGGTATATTCAGTATAAAAAATATATTTTTAAAATGTTAATTGGACCTTGTATGTCACATTCCTTTTTCGTTTTTATTTGCACCGAGTGTCCGGAGTTTCTTAGAATCTCAATTAATTTCCGGGGTGCACAGGTCCTCGGCAAAGAGTTTTCCGTAAGTGTACCATAATTAATTCATGTTTTACTCAATCTGATGATCCTTAAAAATTGTTTGCATCCAGTAGATTTCGAACTTGAGACCTAAAAAGAAGCAAATCTCAAGGCTCAAGTCAATTGTCACCAGATCAATCGTGTACGTTCCTTTACTCTTCATTGTATGAAAAGCTAAAATTAAAATTACAATTAAAAAATTAATAAAATAAGTTTGAATATCTTGAAGGATAAAATAATTGGCCCTACCAATGGACAGTCCAACGGACTACACACCACACCGCCTATTGCCACCCTTCCACTAAAAAGTCAAATTATTATTCCACCCGTCTTAATTTATGTGATATTATTTAATTAAATATAAATATAATATTTATTTTTAAAAAGATATAAAAACTTTTGAAATATATGATTCAAAATAAGCTTTAGTTATTGTGTGATTCAAAATCAAGAATAAAAAATAGATTTTGAATTTAAATCATTTTTAAATATAGAAATATGACCTATTTCTGAACAAACTAAAATGGAAAGTATATCACATAAATTGAGAAAATAAAAAGGCAACGTCTCCTTATATAGTCTCTCTGTTCACTTTTATTTGTCCACTCTTCTAAAAATAAATTTTCACTTTTGTTTGTTACTCGTAGCATACCAAGAAAAGATAAATAATCATGTTTTATTTTTAATATTAATTAGTTATTCTCTAAATTATTTTTTAAGACGTAACACGAAATATCAATTAATGTGAATATTATAATAAAATACTCATTAATTCATTACTCCCTTCATTTCATTTTATGTGACATCCTTTAACTTGACACGATATTTAAGAAAAGACGAAAGATTTTTGAAGCTCATATTTTACAAGCTCAATTCACCACATAAACACTAGTTTCTACATTTAGTTGACCTACCCTTTAGGTATTATTATTATTTGTGATGGACCAAAGGCCAAGTATTAACAAAGAGACACACTAATGTGAATGGCATTTTTTCAAGTTTTGATTGATCATGCAACATGGCCCATGCTTGTAAATATGATACCCCATATGTGATAATTCAGGTTCATCTATCAAGGTATTATTCGATATAAATTATGATTTCTGAAGTTCATCGTAAAATTTTAAGAGAAGTACTTAACATACTTTTGAATTTGGCGTTGATTATTTATTTTGTATTTGAACTATTGATGGTCTTAAAAACACTGACTAACTAGACCTAAATCCACTTTCAATATACCATATGACATAAACGTGGTCACAAACTCTTCTAAGAGGATAGGGGTCTTAATAAATAGTCGAGAAAAGTGTTGAAAATTTTCTAAAATTGACGAAAATTTAGAGGTGTATTTCACTCAAAATGAATATAAAATTTATTAATCTAAAGCAAATTTTATGATGAGCCTCTTTTCGAGTTCAATCATCAACGATTTGTTGGTTGTAATTCTTCTTATTTCAATTTATCTAAAGGAATTCAACCCAATTTGAAAATAAAATAAACGATTTGACACATGCATATTGCTAATTAATTTTTTGATACTTCGTGATCGACTACAATTTAAGAAGAGATGTATGTTTATATAACTTACCTCCTAAACCAAGAATGAAAAATCTCAATATATGTAGAGCTCTTGACATTACCTTATCTTTCTCTTGTTCTTCATCAACGAGTTTCCACCCTTTTGTTAGAAATTTCTAATCGCAAATCTATCATGATATTTGTGCAATCATAAAAATATATCGTTGAGAGTTTGAATGAAAAATTTAAACTTAAATTATTTCAAAATACAAAAGATATAATATATCATTCTCTACATCATAATAGACCCAAATAATGACTTCATCAACAAACAAACAAACAAAAAGCACACACCACTTTTAAATTCCCTATCAAGACGGATCTCAGATCTTAAAATCATAAATTCAAAATCATATAGTAATTTCTAAATGAACCTACGATAAATTTCTGAACATAAAAATTTAAAATTTAATCCAAAATTATTGAATTCTAACAAATTACCTCACACTAATTAATTGATTTAATTCTACTAACTAGCTTACTTAAAGAGTTAAAAATCCTTATTAATATTCACTTAAATTTCATTTTTCTGAACTATTTTAACTCTTACTTTAATTAATTAATCAAAAATAGATATAAACAAAAACCCTAATCACTTTTTTTTTCAAAATAAAAACTGTATCCATAATAACAATAATAATTAATTAGTCTCCTTAATCCTTTAATTACGTGATGTAAACCTCCAAGACATCATTTTTAACGCAACATAGTACGGGAAAACATTTCTTGACTCTCACAAATCCACCACAAATTTTTAAATCTCTTGCAAATTTTCCTCTGAAAAAAAAAAAAAACTACCAAACACAAATAGACCCAAAAAAAATTCTCAAACTTTAAACAGCTCAGATGTAGTTTTGCTGAGAAAATCACAAAAAGGGGTTACAATTTTCTTGATTTTTTTTTTAAGGTACTTAGTTTCAGTCTACTTATTTTTCATCTTCCTCTGTTGGTGTCTTTTTGGTTTTTTGAAAAAAATTCCAAGAAGGGGTTACAGTTTTGTTGGTTTCTTGAAAGATTTTGTTGAAAGTTTCAAACTTTTTATGTTTTTTGGGAAAAAATACAGAAAGGGGTTGGTTTGCTTGAAAATTTTTGAGGTAGTTTAGTGTCACTCTTAACTCATTTTCATTCTTGATGGCTTGGTATAATAGGAAAATGGTAGTTGTAATTAAAGATAAATTGGCTATTTGTTTGAATTGTTCACCAGAAAGGTGTCCTAAAGAATGTAGGATGAGTCAATTTTTGCTGCCTCCCCCTTCTAGTCCTATTAGAAGTGAGAGTCATCCTATGCCTTACTTTTTTGTTATTTTGCTTTGTGTTCTTGGAGCAATTTTTGTGTTCATTTGTTATATGATTACTCTTAAGAGGTACAATATGAATACAAGGAGAAGTGGTGAAAATTTTAGTGGAAATGGTGATGGTTTTATTGATGAGAATCATGGGGGAGATATGGATCATCCAATTTGGTATATACATACAATTGGACTTCCACAATCTGTTATTATGTCGATACCCGAGTTTAAGTATAAAAAGATTGATTCTTTGATTGATGGTGTTGATTGTTCTGTTTGCTTGAGTGAATTTGAAGAAGATGAGAGTCTTAGGTTGTTGCCTAAATGTAGCCATGCTTTTCATGTGACTTGTATTGATACTTGGTTAAGTTCACATATGAATTGCCCGGTTTGTCGTGCTCCTATTGTGTCTGATTTAAATGCTGCATTAGGGATAAATAATGTGGAAGTTTCTTCAACTGATGTGAATGGTTCTAGTGGAAATGAGGTTAATCCAGTGGAGAATGAACGTACGGGGAGTGAAATGGAAAATCAAGAATTGGATGAGAGGGGGAATCTTGAAATGAGTGTACGAGATGAAAGTGTTGTTGCCTTGTCTAATGAAGAAGGGAAAATTGTGGGAATTTTGGAGAAAGTTCATGGTGTTGTTGATGAAAAGGGGAAGGGAAAAGGGTTGCGAGTATCTAGTGATTTAGCTGAGCATCAAGCTAAAGTAAACAACATTATGCATACATCATTGAGGTCCGTTTCAATGGATCCATCAGCTGTTTTAGTGGTTAGTCGTGCTATGAATCAAATGAATAGCGGTGAAGGGTGTTCTAATTCGAAAGATCAACTTGCTGAAGGGAAGGCTGAAAATTCTGATGCAGCTGCAAAGAGAGGAAACAAAAACTCGAGATTATATGAAGCGATGAAGTGTTCTTCCTTTGGTCGTTCGTTGCAAAAAGTGCCAATTTGTATGAAGAGATCCTTCTCAAGTAGTGGCATCACAAATGAGAAAAGAGGTCAAGAACACAAAAAGTGACAATCAATCAATGTAAGTGAAGCTTTTAAAGACTTTGCTTTCTTGAATTTCAGTAGGAGTTCAAGCTTTTGCATTTGGAAAACATATCGAAAACATCTTGGCAAATAGTGTCCACATAATAAGAACAGATGAACAGCTGAATTGAGCTGATTCACAAACTTCAAAAGAAAAAGAAAAAACAACAGAATTATGAATTGCCTTAAGTTTCATTTGTCAATGTTGTTGATAGAAGCAAAGATGGTACTGTGAATTCGATTTTGCGCTCTACAATTTGTGTCGATGAAGGCAGAAATGTATTGTTAACGATAATTCTTCTGACTGTGAATGATAGCTAAGGTTCTTGACATGAACAGAATCAAATGTTGAAAGGAAAAAAGTGATACTATTTTGTGCTGATGAAGGTCCCTGGAAAATTTGGGAACACTGTAAAAGCATGTTGAGTGCTTTTAGTTTTAGTTATCACATTATTTCGTTGTTGTTACTGTTCTTTCGCTCAACCATACTAATTAGACATGTTTTTTTTAATGTCATATTTTCTTTCTTAATAACTACTTTGATTTATTGTACCTGAACCGAGGTTCTTTCGAAAACAACCTCTCTATCCTCCCTTGACACCACTTGAAGCCAGAAAAAATCACTCAAATAATATTTACAATCTCTACCCTCCCTTTGACACCACTTGAAGCTAGGAAATATTACTCAAATGATATTTACGAATCTCTACCCTCCCTTGACACCACTGGAAGTCAGGAAATATCACTCAAATGAGAATCACTACCCTCCCTTGACACCACTTGAAGTCAGGAAATATCACTCAAACGATATTACAAAACTGTACCTTCTCTTGGCACCACTTGAAGCTAGAAAATATCACTTAAATGATATTTATAATCTCTACCCTCTCTTTGACACCACTTGAAGCTAGGAAATATTACTCAAATGATATTTACGAATCTCTACCCTTCCTTGACATACCACTTGAAGTCAGAAAATATCACTCAAATGAGAATCGCTACCCTCCCTTGACACCACTTGAAGTCAGGAAATATCACTCAAGTGATATTAACGAATCTTTACCCTCTCTTGGCACCACTTGAAGCTAGAAAATATCACTTAAATGATATTTACAATCTCTACCCTCTCTTTGACACCACTTGAAGCTAGGAAATATTACTCAAATGATATTTACGAATCTCTACCCTCCCTTGACACACCACTTGAAGTCAGAAAATATCACTCAAATGAGAATCGCTACCCTCCCTTGACACCACTTAAAGTCAGGAAATATCACTCAAACAATATTTACAAATCTCTACCCTCTCTTGGCACCACTTGAAGCTAGAAAATATCACTCAAACGATATTTACGAATCTCTACCCTCTCTTGGCACCACTTGATAGTGGAATTTTTTTCCTTTTTTGCACTTATCAATAATATATATTTATGTACAACATATTTAAGAGAAAAATATAATAATAATATATTTAGTATAATATTTTTTTTGGTGAAAACTAAAAGAAGTAGAATATATGCAAATTTTGTTACTATTTTTTTAAATTAGGTAGAAATATTATCTTTGAAAGACCCACGATATAAATTTTTTTTTAAAAAAAATTGTTTAACCAGCGTTGAACAAAAAAGAATATAAAATTAAAATGAAAAAGCTATAATGGGGTTTTGGTGCCTTGGTGGGGAGCATGGAATCTAAGAAAAATCAATCACAATTTTATCACGTGAATATTGTTATTAGAACGTCTTAAAATAGCTTACTATCATGTCAAAAGCTATAGATGATAGCAAAAAACGTAACTTTTTTTCCTAACTAAGACGATCATACAAACGTCATGTTCAATTATAACTTCGATCTAGGCCACCCCAATTTCCTTGTATACCTTTTCATAGGTACAAAACGCCCGAGCAAGACCATGACTCTATAAGAGTACATTTTTGAAATTTGAGGATTAATAAAAGAAGTCAATTTGTAGGCTATATCAGAAGATAAGAACCATTGACAAGTTTGGTATACTTAACCAACAAGTTAATCCTGATTCTTCCTTTTGTTTGTCTAAATTTTTTATATCGAATGTGAACCTTCATTTTATTCGTTACATATTAATATAATGTATAACATATTTTATGTAATTAAAAATTAAATATCATAAAGATTAACAATAAAATTCACCAATAACTAAAGAAAATGATATTAATTAATCCATATGTGCTAAGATTTTTTTTTTTTTGGGTAATGAGAATTTTTATTTAGTCATTACGTATGTCGTATGGAGATAAACTTATATGATATAGTGTTGATTGTGTCTCTTTCAAAAGCATAAATGCAAATTACATGGGGATTGGAGTACAGCATTAAGCTTCCAAAAGTATCTAACTCGCATCCATTCTTGACTAATTGATCCGCAACTTTATTAACTTCTTGATATATACGCTTGATGGATGCTCCTTCTATTTTAGACAATAAATATCTGTCATCATCAATCAAATTCTAGTATGAGCTAAAATATACGGTAAATTGATGGAATTTATATTAAAAAATTTTGATCTACCTCTTAACTTAATAAACTAGAATTTATACATTTCTCGTTAAAAAACGAATCATATATATATTATTACAAATAACTCAGATATACTCTTTACGACTTTATATTTAATCTTTTTGCACATATTTTTATTTTTGATTTAATTCAATAATTAATATTTGCCCAAATAAAAAAAAAGGAAAAGTGATAATTCAGGCCTGCAGTGGGTCCCAGCTTTTTCACTTTTCTCCATGCGAAATCTAACGTGTGAACACAAAATCGTCATTATGCGCCTTCCCGCTTTAAATAAGCCGGTCACCTTCTCGCTGCTTCATCGTACGGACGTCACCGCCACAACCGGTAATCCCGTCGACGTAATAAAACCTCCAATGATTATCTGAAAGATCACACATTTCAACATCAAAAGTCGTTATTTTCCCCGAGGTAATCGACGCACCACCGCCATCGCGGCTGAGATAACTCAACGTTGAGAAGTTGCCGGCGAGGAACGGAGGAAACCGGTTCGCTTTTTCTTATGGAGCAGTCAAACGCTGTAGAAGAGAATGCGGTGAAGAAAGCAGTGGAGATAGAGACGGAGAAGAAGAGTTCGGGTCAGGAGTCGGATCGAGTTATGAAACCGGATCCGAGATCCGATGGAGAGGAACTTCAGAAGCAGGAAAAAGCTCATGTTATTAATGAGAGTAGCAAATCGGAGAATGGTTCGGTTAAGTCGAGGAAATCGGTGAGCTGGAGTGAGGAATTGGTAGAGGAATCGCCGGCGCCGAGATCTATGCCGTCTGATGACCGTGGATCGAATCCTTATGTGGCTTATTCTCCTGCTCCTGAGAACGATTCGTCTTCCTTCAATGTGAAAGGTCAGTATATTTCTCTACTTGTTTAAAATATGCTTTATTTCCAGCTGTGAAATCCTTCGCCTTTCGTAGGGATTTTGAACAGAACAGGAACAGATAGGGCAGAGGTTTAAGCATCCTAGGGTGTGAAACGATCTAGAATTGTTTTTTAAGGTTAGCAAATGTAATTAGAATTCGACTTGACAACTGAAATTTTGAAAAAATTCAGCAATTTTTTAGCTCTATAATGTTAATTGGAACACTTTGCTCCGGAGCAAACTGTTTCTTTGAAATGGATGGTTGATGTGAAGTGTTGTATGTTCATTTGGATGAACTAGTTTGATTTGAGAGCTTTTAAAAGATAGAATGTCTTGTAAAAGAACATAATTTGATAGAGCGGGGGGGGGGGGGGGGGGGGGGGGGATGAAAAAGAA
>JBCEWC010013274.1:0-15189 GCA_038996855.1 Solanum aculeatissimum
TCTTCAAGCTTTCTTCAATGGAGGCCAAGAGGATTTTAGAATTTCCAAAGTGAGTGTAGGAGAGTTTGAATGGATGATGAGGGTTTGGGGAATGATTTATGGGTTTAGGAGACCTTAGGATACCAAAAAGGGGCTTAGGGAAATATTAAATCACGAAATAACACTTAATGAAATGGAACTTTTTAAGACTAAGCAGAGTCACACGGCTGCTACAGTGACCGTGTACATGTCACACGGTCCGTCCAAATGCCCCATTAAACCATACTTAGCCAAATTTCCAACGCGAACTCTCAAAGGACTTTCTAGAACACTTGACGACCCATTTTGACGGGTTGTTTGGGGGTGCACGGACCGTCCCCCTATCCCGTGACCCTTTCCTTAGCCATTTAGGGTAGCGAAAGCCTGGCCAAGCCACTGTCCCACTTGACGGGACAGTACACGGACCGTCCAAGTGCACACAGATCGTTTAGTGGTCCGTGGCTTATGACTTGTCTCATAGGGGGGTTCCTGGCCACCCCTAGCTAACTGGACCACATCACGACACCCCTCTTTAACCGTAACAAGTTTCACGGACCGTGGCCTTGCCCTTAGCCACTTTTCAGAGCCTATCTCCAATGTCTTCTGAAGTTTAGGCAGTCCCACTGTTTGGGCCATAACTCCCTCATCCGAACTCCGAATCAAGTTAAACCGGTTGCATTGTGAAGATAACGCAAATTGATTCAATTTTAAATTTAGTATATCATACGGTTCAACCCACATCAAAAGTTATGATAGTTCAAAGTACACTTCCCAAACAGCCTCTCTAGGCCACCAACTGACCCATTTTGCGTTCGGCCACTTAAACGCAACCCGTGGCTATCAAAATTCAACCACGACCAGTAGTACATCATATAAGGTCAACCATAAGGAGCTTTCGAAAATTTTTGGGTTGTTACATTCTTCCTTGAATGAGATAGAATATGGCTTGAAATGACCAAATTGAACTTGAAACTTTCAAACATGAAGACACCTTGCAAATTTAATCATTTTAAACCTTTGAAATTATCAAATTCATGTTAAAACATCATCCAAATCAGTTTCATGCACATGTATGCATATCAGGACATGAAGACATTGAAATGAAGGAATTCAGACCATTTAAGTATGAAGAACCTAATACCTTAGGCTTGAGTAGAGTGGAATAGATAAGGGTATCACTTTATCATATCTGATTCTACTTCCCAAGTAACACTCTTAACATATTGGTTCCTCCAAAGGACTTTAATCGATGCAATTTTCTTGTTACGAAGACTGTTCACTTACCTATCTAAGATCTTAGCCAACATCCCTTTAGAAGTTAAGTTCTCAACCTCAACACCTTCCAAAGTCATAATCGTACTTGGATCATCAACCAACTTCCTCAACATGGACAGAAAAAATACCAGATGAATGGAATTCATATCCGAAGTCAAATTTAATCTATAAACCACATTGCCAATACATTCAACAACCTTATAAGAGCCTATATACTAGGGACCCAACTTGCCTTTTTTACCAAAATGCTGACATTCGTGGGTGAAATCCTTACATACACCCACTCACCGACATGGAAATCAAGATCTCTTTTCCAAGCATCCAAATAGGAATTTTTATGACTTTGAGCCATCTTCAAGCTTTCCCAAATCACCATCACTTTCTCCATGGCATCCAATACTAAATCAGGGCCAATCAATGCCATCTCAATTATTTCAAACCATCCTACCGGGGATCTACATCTTCTCCCATACAAGGCCTCAAGTGGTGCCATCCTGATGCTAGCATGATAATTGTTGTTGTAAGAAAACTCAATAAGTAGTAGGTGTTCATCCCAATAACCTTTGAAATCCAATATGCCAGCCCTAAGCATGTCTTCCAAAGTCTGAATTGTCTTCTTAACTTATCCATCAGTTTGAAGATGGAAAAAAGTACTCAATTTACCCTAGTACCAAGCCTTTTCTGACACAACCTCCAAAAGAAAGAAGTGAATTAGGTACCACGATTCAATATAATAGAAAGAGGTACACCATGCATTCTAACCAACTCCTGGATATATAACTTGGCATAATCCTTGACATTGAAAGTAGACTTGACAGGTAGAAAATGCGTCGACTTGGTCATCCTATCTATAATTACCCAAATAGACTCATATTGTTTTCATGTATGAGGCAAATATGTCACAAAATCCATATTCACATCTTACCACTTTTAAATAGGAGTCTAAATATCTTGAGTCAAATCACTGAGCATTTGGTGTTCTACCTTCACTTATTGACAATTGGGACATTCGGGTACGAACTTGGATAGGTCCTTCTTCATGCCATTCCACTAATACACCTCTTTCAAGTCCTGATACATCTTAGCGGATCCCGGATGTGTAGAATAGAGAGAGTTATGGGCTTCTCCTAAGATCACCTCCCTTAAGCCATCAACATTAGGAACACACAACTGGTCTTGATACTGAAGTGCACCATCTCCCTCTTGGGAGAAAATTTCTATCCTCTTTTCAGTAACTAACTTCTTTGATTCAACCAATGATGGGTCCAAATCTTGTTTTGCTTTAACATCAACAACCATAGAAGATTCGACACCATTTTAATTATAAATGCCACTTTCATTTGAATCATCATCCTAACACCCAATATAGCCAAATGGTACACATCCTTCACCAACTCTCTCTTGGCCTCATCAGCATAAACCACACTACCCGTAGATAGTCTATTAAGGGCATCAACTACAATAAGATGATATTGCACAATCATTTATAGTCCTTGAGAATTTCCAACTATCTCCTTTATCTCAAGTTTAGGTCTCTTTGGGTGAACACATCTTGCAAACTCTTGAGATCGGTGAACACATAAACATGAACCCCACAAAGATAATGTCACTAGATCTTCAATGCAAATACTACAACCGCTAATTCAAGATCATGAGTTAGATTTTTTTCATGCAAACTGCCTTTTTCATGCAAACTGCCTAGATGCATAAGTTATCACCTTTCCATAATGCATGAGCAAACAATCCAAACTAATTTAAGAAGTATCACAATACACCACAAATCCATCTAAGCTATCCGATAGTGTCAAAATAGGAGCCGATATAAGCCAATCCTTCAAAGTCTGATAGTTTTTATCACACTCCTTTGTCCATAGGAATTTGGTATTCTTTTGAGTCAACTTAGTCAATGGTGAAGCAATAGATGAAAAACCATTGAATAATCTCTGTTAATAACCAACTAATCAAAGAAAACTTCAAATATTTGAAGGAGACAGCGGTCTAGGCTAATTCCTCACACCCTTGGTCTTATTTGGGTGAACCTTAATACCATAATCGGATACCACAAAACCAAGGAAGGCCACCTCATGCAACCAAAACTCACATTTACTGAACTTGGCAAATGACCATTTGTCCCTCAAAGTTTGAAGAACCAACCTCAAATGATCCATATGCTCTTGCTCACTTTGGGAATAGATAAGAACATCATCAATGAAGACAACCATAAAAGTATCAAGGAATGGCTTGAATACCAGATTCACGAGATCAATAAACACCGTCGGAGCATCAATTAACCCAAATAACATCACTACGAACTCAAAGTGCCCATATCTATTCCAGAAAGCTATCTTGGGAATATCTTAATCCCTCACCCTCAATTGATGATAACCATAATGAAATCACTTTATGAAAAGTGAGTAGCACCATGTAACTGATCAAATAAATCATCAATCCTCGGTAATGGATGCTTATTCTTTATAGTTACCTTGTTCAATTGTCGATAATCAATAACATCCAAAGTAACCCATCCTTTTTCTCACAAATATAATAGGTTCACTCCATGGTGATATATGGGCCTAATAAATCCCTTCTCCAATAAATCCTTCAACTCCTTTAATTCAGCCTGTGCCATACAGTAAGGAGGAATGGAAATAGGTTGAGTATTAAGAGAAGATCTATGCCAAAGTCTACTTCCTTTTTGGGAGGATTATTGGGAAAATCTTTGGTAAAGACATTTAAAAAATATTTAACCACCAAAACTGACTCAAGAGTAGGATACTGAGACTCAACATCTCTAACCTGCACTGTATGATAGATGCACCCCTTAAAAATTATTTTTTGGAGTTTGAAATGAGAAATAAACTAATTTTTAAATACGGAGCCACTACCCACCCACTCAAGAATAGGCTCACCAGGAAATTAGAATTTGACCATTCAAGTCTTACAATCTATAAAGGCATAAGAAGCATGTAATCAATCCATCCCAAGAATGACATCAAAATCAACCATATCAAGTTTACAAGATCACAAGGAAGGACTTTATGCAAAACTAAAACAGCACAACCCTGACAGACTCTACGAGCTACAATAGACTCACCCTCGAGAGTATAAACTGAGAATGTCTCCCTTAAGATTTTAGGACTCATACCAAACTTAATAGCCAAGAAAGGAGTGACAAAAGATAAATTTTTACCCGGATCAGAAAAAGCATATACATCAAAATCAAATACTTTAAACATACCAATCACCATATATAGAGTCTCCTCCACCTCCTGCTTAACATGTAATGCATATTGTGGGGAGCGCCACCTTGTTGAGTCCTTGGTTGGACTTGCCCATCTAGAATCATTTAACTTTAAGGATGATCTCCTTGTCCTTTATTTGGAACATGAAGATATTCAACAAGCTTGTGGCTCATCCTACCATACCCAAAATATGCACCTAATTCTCTCAAGTATCTACCTGAGTGACTCTTCCTGCATTTTTCACACTTAGGATAAGCTGGCCCACCTTTACCTTATACTTTGAGGTAAGGCACCCTATCGTTAGCAATCCTTAGATTTAAACCTTGGCCTTGTTAAAATTGATCATTTCCACCACTACTTTTGGAGTTGGAGAACTCACTATCAAAATAAGCCCTCTTGGAATGCCTCATTTTTCTTTCCTTGAGTTTCTCCTCTTCAATCTGTTCAGCATATGTCATGAGTCTAAAAATGCCCATCTTCTTAATAAGCATATCTTTGTGGCATTCTTTGATAACCAAGTCAAAAATCCCTAAGATAAACTTATGAATTCTAGCACTTGGGTCAGCCACTAGAGTAGGAGCATACTTTAATAGTTTAGTGAACTTGAGGGCATACTCCCTCACACTCATTCCTCTCTATTTGAGGATGATAAACTTTGTCAATTTAGCCTCCCTAAGATCAAGAAGGAAGAAGAGATATAGATAAGAAAATTATCATCACCCACTTTCTAAGTCAACCACTGAGTGTACCACAACTGAGCTACTTCCTTCAATTGATAGGCAACTAACTTAGTTTTGTCTTCTAAAGATACCCCCATAATAGCCAACACCTTGTAGATCTCATCAATGCACTTTTGGGCATCCTCATAAACTTTGGAACTATAGAACTCTAGAGTATTCATCTGGGCAAAGTCTCTCACCCTGGTAGATGGGGTGGGTACATGAGGAGGAGGAGCAACCTGTGCAACTTAGGTAGCCATAAACCAGACCATGAAAGCAATCATATCTGGAATTCAACATTAGGAACTAGCTCTCCCAGAGGATGTTGAGGAGTTTGGTCCTTATTATAGGAGCCTATTTAGGCTGAAGTGCTCTCCATTAAGGCATCATCTATAAAGGAATAAAAGAATATTTGTTAGACTTTGGAATCCTTAGGACATATTTTATGGCATGACATGAATCATGAAGAAGTGATACATTTCCTAAAATACATTGTAGCCTCCTACTCATAGATGTGGTGCACTTAACACTCATAAATAAAACTCTACTTGACGTAGTATGTTGGACTCCGAAGATTATTTCAAAACCTTATGGCTCTGATACCTAGTTTGTCATGACTCAAGCCTAATGTCTAGCAGTAACATAGTGAATGAGAATCACGAAGGAACATCAAACTAACCCATTAGCGTTCAATCAGGCATTCAAGATAGGTCAAGAAAAATACATAAGCGGAAGCATACATTTATCATAATATTAGATCATAAGAAGGGTCATAGCATAAGAGTATACAAGTCTAAAAATTTAAATCATACATAGTTCCAATAAATGCCTTTAAATCATGACATAAGATGGGGGATCGGATAGACCCTGGTTCACCTTGTAAAGAAATAACTATCTCTTGTACATAAACAACATGAAAGGTAAGATAGAAGGTCCTGCCCTCGAAGCATGAGGACTCACACAATCCAGATCGTCAAATTATCTAGATATAGCCAAGAGGATGGATGATAGGATCACATGCACTTGCATTGTAATATAATAGAGGCATAAAGTATGCATTAGTACATTTGAATGTACAAAGTACATGAGCATGCAATGAAATGTAGATATGTCAAAAACTATATTTAAATGTTAGATGAACAAAACTATATATATATATATATAGAAAAGATAGTCATATTAAGATGCCATCAGATATCATGACACATGAATGCCATAATACTTGAACATATGTGAAGATACCTGTGTCTAACATAAGGTGAAATATAACCCTACATAGTGGGTTCTCAAGTAGCCATTTCATAACCCCACATAGTGTGAAGCATAACCTCATATAATGAGTCCAAGAGTAACCAACATAACCACACATAGTGAGTCTAAGAGTAACCATATAACCTCACATAGTGAGTCCAAGACTAACCACATAACCTCACATAGTGAGTCCAAGTGTAACCACATAACCTCACATAGTGAATCACATAGTGAGTCCAAGAATAACCACATAACTTCACATTGTGAGTCTAAGAGTAACCACATAACCTCACATAGTGAGTCCAAGAGTAACCGCAAAACCTCACATAATGAGTCCAAGAGGAATCATTTGGTACAAGTCATCATCCACAGATGACATAGTATTCATATAAATGCATAAGGTAATAGTTATCATAAGATGGTAGTAAGTCATTTCATAGTTAGCATATTGTATACTGGGCTAAAAGGCCAAATCGTAATTCATAACATGTTTATGCGCATAGGAATAACTTATTCATAACTTGTACATACTGGTGTATACACACCCTTAGATGCTTAAAGCCAAATCATAGTCATCATAATGATCATAATCATACTTGCCTTGAAATCATGTTCATAATCATAATTGGTAACCAAATCTATATCAAAACCTTATGAAAAACCTTGTTCATGCATATTCATAATGTGAGAAGTGAGAGTAAAGAATGGGTACTTGGAATTTATTCTTAAAACATGATAATAAGATGGAAACATTCATAATCCATGAAGAAATAAATATTTGAATCATAATTAAGATCACCCATGTATGAGATCATAGTTTAAAGGGACATATAAGTTTATAATTCATGGAAACCATGTAAAACATTACAATAAGACTTAGTTCATGCTTAAATCATAATTTGATAATGACCCATATCATAATTCCATCAATTTGAAGTTAAAACATAAAATAAATCATACTTAGATCATACTTTAATTTCATGAAGAGATGAAAAAGATTTTGGGCTCCAAGGTTGACTTAAAGCCAAGGATGAATCCACACATACCTTGATTAGAAAGATAAGTTTGAGATAAGAATCAACTAAGTCTTGAAACCCCAATTGAATCCTAGCTTGAGTCCTTCAGTTCTAGGCTTGAGAATGTTTTAGGACTTAGATTTTTAGAGACCAAGTTTTAGACTTGAATAAGAGTGCATGAAATACCTTAAAGGCTGATTTAGGACTTAAATGAATACATAAAAGTACTAAAAGGACTTAGGGTTGGGCCAAATTACCAAAATGACCCCATTAAAACAAGGCACAAATGCACCTAGGGATGCAATGCATAGAATTCCCTTCAGGCCATGATGTGAACCACGGACCGTGAAGGGGTTTGTGGTGGGCCACTTGAGCCAAAAACTAGGGGTTGTGAAGGGGTCCTCCACAAGACACCCCATGGCTTGTGGTGAGCACCACTAGTCGTGGTGTGCTCCGTGGTGGACATACCTTTCCGACAACCCCAAGGTCTAAGGAAAACAAGTCCATTCAAGGACAAGGTAACCCCCATAGAGAACTTCACAATTTGTGGAGTGCTTTATGGGTCGTGGAATGCTCTTTGGAGGGCACCCTTGGCCAAAAACCTTTTGAAACCAATATTTTAATTTAACGTTAAGGCTTTGCAAGGTCTAGGTCCTTACACCCTCATTTGTTATGTTGTGACTAGGCTCTAGGCTTGGATCGTGAAACCTAGACTATAGGGATGAATTATTAAGAACTAATTTAGGTAGTACATGTATAGTCAAGATTTAAGAGGAAACATTTGAAAATGGTTAAAAAATGTTTTAAAGTTTCTACATATGTTTTGATGCAATAAAAAAGTTTTACTTGACTGGTTGTAGGAAGTGCATTGGTTTGGATGGTATTTACTAAAGGGAGTATCTAAAGGTCAGTTATTGGTTATTGTTTGTAAAGATGGAAACAATCAAATGCTTCCACTTTCTTAGGTATTATCGAGGTTTAAAATCAGTACACTTGAGTTGGGTTGTCAAGCATCTAAAGAAAGATCTTTAGTTGGGAGATGGAGCAAACATGGCAGTTATAGTTGATATGCAAAAGGTTGGTTTGATTCTTGATTTACAACTCTTTTGGTTAACTTGGTTTATAACTGTTAGTTTCTTAGTTTATGACTATTAGATTATTGGCTTATAACTATTAGTTTGATTCTTGGTTTATCAATGTTATGTTTGTTAGATTCTTGATTTATAACTGAATATATATTTATGTTAGTTTGATTCTTGGTTTATGATAGTTTTGGTTACTTCATTTATAAATTTTATTTGATTCTTGATTTATGACTTTTAAATAGATTCTTGGTTTACGACTATTTGGTTTGATTCTTTATAGGGTCTTGAAAATGCCATAAATACTCATTTGCCAAATGTTGAGCATAGAATGTGTTCTAGACATTGGTCCAAGATTTGGAGAGGTATTGAGAGGAAATATTATTTTTGGAGGTGTGTAAGTGATAAGTCAAGAAAATATGACTTTTACGACACTTTAAACATGGGATTTTTACGAGTTCACAAGAACTCTTGTATGTTTGATGTGTGTTTTGTGGTGTTTTGTTGGAAAATAGGTAAGGCATAAGAATTTTTGACAAAGTGCAGAAAATGAGCCAAAAAAGTATTAATGTGTAGTTCCATGGAAGCCACCATGGGATGTGAACTATTTCATGGATCGTGAAAGCCACCATGGACCTCACTTTGGAGCCAAAATTGAAGAATACTTGAAGGCAGGTCCCATGGGCCCTTTCATGGGCCATGGAACCTTTCATAAACCATAAGAGTGCATGCAAGGAAGTTACACAACTTTGATTCACCATAAAAAATTATTGAAATGGACTAAGTGAAAGTTCATGGGACCCTCCATGGGCTATGGACCATACCATGGACCGTGGAAGTGCTCATGAAAGTGGAGTTGGGCCTATGTTGCACATGATTGTCAAAAGAAAAGTTCATGGACCATTTCATGGGTTGTGAACCTCAACACGATCCGTAAATCTTATTATGGAGGGACTCATGGAAAAATATTTTAAGTCAAGTTTCATGGACCTGTTCACGGTGCATGAACCCTATCACGATCTGTGAACCAGACCGTGGTCCATGCCGAGTCTTGTTTTTTGATTTTGAATAGGATTAGGTTTCCATTGTATATAAATAGATTTTTATTATTTTAATTATGCATTATTCACTTTTGAAAACCCTAGTATTATAGAGAACAGAGTTTATTGCTATAATTAAACTTGGAAAGCTTCAATTTTATCATCTTTTTAAGGTTTTGAGTTGTGATTTCTTCTGGTTTATATTGTAAGTGATTTAATTATGACTTTCTCATCTTTTTGTGGATTGTTTACTATGAACATGCATAGCTAAACCCAAAACTAGGGTTGTGGGAATCATGATGAGATAATGAATTAGGCAAACACTTAGAGTAAATTCCCTTAATCAATTAACATGTACTGTTATTGTCTTCATCTAAATCGCCTTCGTAATGAGTCAACACATTTAGAACTCGCCTGTATTCTTTACTTGTCCAAGAGGAAAGTAGTGATTAGGAAAATATGATCATAACTAGGATTCATGAGAATAAATGCTCACTTAATTTATTGGAGCTCGAGAAGGGAAAGTACCTAGAGATCAACAGTGAGGGTTAGCATTAAACACATTCTAAGTCCGAGAGGAGAGGAATGAAATACTTCTAAGAAGGTCCAAGAGGTGAATTAGGAGTTACTAAACTCACTAGATTTTGCATGCATTGATATAAGGAGCAGCCCAAAGCATAATGGCTGATGAGTTGTTGGTCATGGGGAACACTATCCTAGCCTATGTTTTATTATGCACACAACAAGTGGCCACTCAAGTTTTATTCACTGATTATTGTTAGTTGTTCCAACAAACCCCCAATTTTACTTTATGCACTATTATTTTTGGGAAGTATAAAATTCAATTGAAAAGTAACAACTGATAGACTTATTTCAACCTATTCTCTATGGGATTGACCCTGACTCTTAGTTAGGTAATTAGACTTCTAATGATTTTCTATATTTCTTTCAAAAAGTATATTTGAATGTTATAAAAAATGACACCATTGCTAGGAAATACGACTTTGAAGTACATCTATTAGTTGTCTTTTCAATTGTAGTTCTATTTCCAAATTTTGCTTTTCTTTTTGTGTTTTTTCTTTTGTAGGAAATTAGGTTTTGTATGCCAAACACCCAGAGAAAGGGTGAATTGCTCCTTCCCTATGACCCTGAATTAATAAAGTCAATCCACAAGATGAATGCACAAGAACGTGAAGCACAATGGGTGAGAGACCTAGGTGACCATCACAATGAAAATAATTGGGGTCACATTTATAATCTAGTTTTTTATGAGGGGTCATTGCCTCCACCACCACCTCTCCTGTGTCAACCAGCACTAAGGGCACCTAACCTACACCAGGAGAAGTTTGTGGATGATGATGATGATGGTGCTGGGGATATAGGGGCATTAATCCTTCCCCCAGTACCCCGAGGTGTCAAGTTCACCATCACTAGTACTATTCTTTAGATTCTCACTTTGAAGGGGTTGTTCAGTACATCTACAGAGGATGACGTGAACTAGTATCTCATGAACTATTTTCTATATGACGATCATCTAAGATTCCTGGTTTCAGTCAAATAGTGACCGTTTGAGGTTATTTCTACTGTTTCTATCTGGGGAGACATGGGCAAAGTTGAAGGATGTTTTTCTGGAAAAGTTCTTCCCATCATCTTGGAAGTTACAAATTAAGGACAAGATCAATGCTCATAAGCAGCTACCTATCGAGGCCTTGCACGAGACATTAGGAAGCTTTTGAAAAAATATGAATCAATGCCTAAATCACAACCTGATAGATGGATATCTTAAGGAAGTATTCTATATATCATGCAACTTTGTAACCAAGCCAATCATTGATGAAACATGTGGTGTTTCATTCATGGTGAGAATATTTCAAGAGGCAACTACTATCTTAGACCAAGTTTCCAAGAACAACCGAGCATGGTATACTAGAGACTCAAATTCTACAGGGTTTATATTTGAGATGATGGTAGAGTAGAAATGAAAGGAAGAAATGCACGATCAGGATATGGCTCATATGCGAACACAAATAGACTTGCTGACCAAATATCTATTATGTGAAGGGTTGGAGAAGGTCAAAGCGGTGGAATCCTCGAATAAGTATGATGAGCTAGAGTTTGACTTTGAGGAAGAAGTTAAGTTTCTAAAAAACCAGGGGGATTTTCGGACATACAACTCTGGGAACCAAGGTCAGAATTATGCACGTGATAACTATTATGACCAGCCTAAAAATCATGATCAAAGTGATTAGTAAAACAGGGTCACTTTCAGAAGCAATTAGGCTAGAGTATATGTGCTGCCAATGAACAGAGAACGTCCAAGTAATAGTGGGGGTGGTTCAAAGTTGGAGGCGATGATTGCAAAGGTTCTCCAAAAGGTGGAAGCCATTGAGGCTGGGCTGTGAGACATGTAAGGAGACTTAACCAACATAAGTCAATTAGTAAACTCATTCTCCACATCTATTAAATAGTTAGAGCTACAGATGGGGTAGCTATCAACTACATTATACTAGAGAAAGGCTGGATCACTTCCTAGCGACATGGTTCAAAATCCTAAAAAAGATGGGCAGGAGTGGTAAGGTAATTTTTAACACTGCCCTTTTAGGTGATGCAGGTATGGAGAATGATAATAACAAAGCTTAAGACCCCACTGATGATGAAAACAATGACGAAGCTGAAAGTCTAAACATTGCACCACAAGAGGTAGAAGTAACTAGAGGCTTTGCAGGGATTGAGACAAATAATGCAACAACTTTTCCATCTATTACTCGACCACTACCACTATTACTATAGAAACTAAAGAAAAAGGTCGAGGATGGCAAGTTCCAAATGTTTTTGTCTATGATGAAGGAACTGCCTGTGAACATCCCTCTAGTGAAGGCACTTGAACAAATGTTGAGTTATGTTAAGTTCATGAAGGACTCAGTCACTAAGAAGCGAACCGTCACAGTTGAGCCTGCAGATAACCTTTATCACTGTAGTGCTATTGCTATTACGTCTTTGGTAGAAAAGAAGGATGATTTGGGGGCTTTCAGAAGTCCATGCCTTATTGGTGCTTATGGTTTTGAACGAGCTCTGTGTGATCTGGGAGCTAGCATAAATTTGATGTCGCTAGCTGTCTAAAAATAGGTAGGCTTGAAATCTCCCACACCCATTTTTATGTGGCTACTTATGGTAGATATGTCAGTTATGAGACCTATGGGGATCCTATGTGATGTTGGTACAAGTAGGCAAGTTCATCTTCCCTATAGATGATGTGCCGCAAAAATACAACATTTTTAATCCTTTAAACTTAGAATTTTGTGTGTTCTCTAAGAGATGTTGTCATGAACTAGACCTAGGGCCTAGCCATGACACGGGGAATGTGACACCCAAAGGCATCCCATCTAAGCTTTGTGTTCATATCATAAGCATTCATAAGATAAATTAAGCATATGTCAGAGAATAAGCAAGAAAAAATGTATATATAGGCAAAAGTCTAAAGTATATCATATCTAATAGTCCAATTTATACCTTTACATCAACGATCTTGGTGAGGTCTAGTACAAAACTTACTAGCTAACCCTCAAGATGTACATCGAAAGTAAAGAAAGTGCTAAAGTCTCAACATAAAAGAAAAGTATCATAAGGCTTGTTCACAAAGCACTAAAACTCACCAATCTAGTCTTCAAGCTTAGGAATCTGAATGCTCGATACACTATGGAATGATCTCCTCGTCATCCATCCCTACATAGTTAGATCATGTAGGCAATAAAGTATGTGTTAGCATATAAGATGTACTAAGTATGTAGGCATGTCATGAGTTAAAAGACATCACAATGATATTAATATGCATGATCATAAATAATAAAATAAGGGAATAATATGCATGAGCATGCTATTAAAAAACATGAGAAGAAGCAACATAAAATCTGTTCATAGCCTTAATATACATATGTGGAAATAAGACCATAACCGATATTCATAAGACAATGCACACTATTACATTGAATCCCAATGTTCACTCTACATCAAGCTAAGAGGAGTCTACTTTTCCAAGGTAAACTCAATCCTTACCTTATAAGCTCTATTCTAGCATGTCGAGAACCATTCTTTGATCCTACACTTTAGGCTCTATCTTAGCACAGTGAGTGTCCATCATTAAGCTAGTTGGATCCATTGGCATACCTTTAAGGCATAATAACATGAACATATTTCCTATGGTGGCACATAGTTTTGGGACTATGAAATCTACCAAATCCCTCTCGATTCTAGGTCATATCTCATAGAATACATAAATCATGAATATATATAGCTCTCAACATAGTTCATACTTTATTAAAATTATGTTTCATAGTTCATAAATAGTCATCATAACTTTCATGAAAATATCATATCATAAGAATAGTCCATTTACTTGGCTTTAATCATAGTGTGGGTAGACATTCCTACCTTAGCATCATCATTCATCACCCTCTTTATCATAGCATTATCATAGCTTTCATAATATCATCATTATCATGATATCATCATCATTAAAAACATGATTGTAACGATCCAAAAAATTTTAAACTTCATAATGATTGGAAAAGGATAGTATTAAACTGGTAGTGGTTGAGTTTTGGTAGTCATGGGTTGTATTTAAGTGGCCAAATTCAAAATGGACCTTTTTGGGAGATGGTAAAGCCGGTTGGGCAGTGTACTTTGAGAGATCATAACTTTTGGTACGGGATGAACTGTGTGAGATGATATATATCAAATTGAATCTCTTTGAGTTATCTTTGTAACGCAACTACTTTCACTGCATTCGCAGTTTGTATGAGAAAGTTATGGCAAAAATAGTGAGACTGCCCGTATTTGGAAGGACGCTGGGAACAAGGTTCTGGAAATGGGTTAGGGACCGGACCACGGACCGTTTAGTGGTCCACGGTCCGTGTGGGTGTCCGTGGGTGGTTACAGTGAGCTCCCAAGGGTTAGGGGCCAAGCCGTGGACCAAGGCAGTCTCACGGACCACCCCACGATCCGTGAGCCACTTCACGGCCCGTAGGGGGTCCCGTGAAGTGGGGCAGAACCTTGGCTAAAGTTTGGGGCTGGACTCTGGGCAAAGTGTGGCTCCACAGACTAGTAAATGGTCCTTGTGTAGCCGCACAGTCCGTGAATCCCTCCGTGAAGTGTTCCAGAAAGTCCCCCAGGAGTTCAAGTCGAAGTCGAAGTCAAGTGTGGCCTCACGGTCCAGTACACGGATCGTGTATCAGTTGATAGGCATTGTAGCCCTTCCATGAGACCCTGTTTCAGTTAATTAGTCCATTTAATTAATGGTTAATTCATAATTTAATTAGATCTTATGCCCCTTTTAGGCTTTCTAAGGTCCCCTAAATCTAACCCTAAACTATTTTCATCCATTCTAAAACTCTCCAATCCATTTTGAAATTCTCTCAAACCTCTTGACCTCCATTGATGAAAGCTTGAAGAAATTTGGAGAAAATCATCTTGGTTGTGAAATCCTTTAATTCTCTTGGTCAATTTCAAGGTATGTGGGTTTGATTCATGGATTCCCTTTCATCCATGAA
>JBCEWC010013275.1:0-15188 GCA_038996855.1 Solanum aculeatissimum
CCTTTGACTTTTAATACCAATGAAGAAAAAAATCTTCCTATCAAATCTTCACTTGAATCTTGTCACAATTTAACAGTCACTAATGCTTGTATTAGGGTAGGCTGTCTACAACACATCCCTTGGGGTGCGGCCCTTCCCTGGACCTTGCTAGCGCAGGCTGCTTTCTTTTGTGGGATGAATCTATTATCAGCCCTATGTTGATGATAACAAAGTCTTACTGTATACAAAATTTTAATGAGCATATCAAAATGATATTAGTTGGCCTATTAAAAGATGTTCACATACCTGTTGAAGTCAAAGTGGACCAACTGCATATCCTCCGAGATCTCAACTTCAACCGTAGCATGGGAAGCAGTCTATATCAGTATTTTGTCAAAGAGAAAACAAGTCAGATAGGTTAATATCCATATCAAAATTCTTTGGTAAGTTAAAGGGAAACTCTGCACATTATAGGCACATAGTTTACAGAAAGTCGCATATATTTCCAAAAATTACAGTTAACATGAACTCTCCATTTATCTCGAGGTGTGAATATTTTGGACAAATCCTTAGAGAATATGCTAAAAATTTGCTAAACGTTGGAGATGTACATACCGATACTTAACGAGCATGTACCTGAACTCTCATGCCCATACCCAAGTCCATGTAACATAAACAACTAGTCCATGCAACGGACATGGTGGTTCCAACTACAAACACTCACACAAAACTCTTTGGGAATCCAACAAAGATACCATTTATTTCATATTCCATATGAGCTTTGTCGCTCTGCCAAAGAGCTGGACAATTTTACACATAATAATAGGAACAAAATTGTTCTCATGAACAGTACGAAAAACAAAAATCAGTCTGACTGAACATTATGAAATTGCTTGCAAACCTAAACTGTTCGTCAAAGACTTAAAAAGAACTTCATCGTACAACACTAATTATACAAAAAAGGTAACACAACAAGTAAATCAAAAGAAATAAGAACCATCTTTGATCTTTTCATGATCAAAGCACCTACCATGTACATAAGTAGATGCAGTAATTTCGGAGGAAAAATCAAAGCCTTGTACCTGAACAAGTATAAATGGCAAAGAGAATCCTTGTGAAGGGCCATTTGTAGTTTTACACAACTGTTCATTCCGCAGCTTAAGATTTTGCAGACTTGCAAGCTTTCCCAAATCATGCAGAAAGTTAAAGATCATTGCGACAACTCAGTTAGGTGAAGTGTTTCTTCAATGTTGATTTGAAGAGCTTATGACATTAGTACAAAAAGAGTAGACAATGAACATACTTGTTCTTCCAAGTCTTTCAGATATGCAGCTTTCTTCCCAATTTTTGCCATTAATTCGGCACGCCGCTTCTGAAAAAGTACAAATTTTTTATACAATATCATCTAAAGACATGGTGAGTTTATACAGAAATGTGGGAATCTGTTGTAATGCAGGCTCGCTTCTCAATGAGGCCAAGGAATTAAGCATTCTTATACATCTAGGATCAGTTACATATGTACTTTTAGACAGCCATTGTGCTCAACGCAGTTTAGGCATCTGTATTACTGTTTCACACCCTTAACAACTAAAACAATCGCTTTCAAAAAGCCCAAAATTGCCATCAGCATATGATCACAAAGCTTAAGCCTTGTGCATACAGACAAAAGATAGTGAGAAATGATGGTTACAATTTTAAATGTTGAGCTACATCCTAACCTTAGTTTCTTCCATGTCCCTTGCATCTGAATTAGGAAGGCCCTTCCAGCGGATCTCCTTTCTATCTCTTTCGATAACACCGAGGGCCATAAGGACATTGAGCGAATCATATACTCGTCTACGTATATTCTTCTCATCTGACTGGATAGGTTATAAAGCCTTCCATTCAAATCATAGTTGAAGGAGAAAGAAAGAATAAACGTCTTGAGATCTGTACTTAACCTCATTAAGGGGAACCGAGGAACTGCTTTCCATTGCCATAAACTCAGCTATGATATCGTCTGCAACCTATATATCAAGCACAATAATCAATATGTCATACTAGGAAAATCAAGAAAGAAGAACAAGAATCAAGACAAGTGTCACTAATTTACTTTCAAGTGCATGTCAATGCAAAATAAACTATATGCTTTGCCAGTCATCGCTCAAGAAATATTAAGCAAGAAGAGAAGGAAAGTTTTCACATTAGCAAGGATGAGTACAACCCAAGTTAAATGAGAAAAAAGCGCCTAAAATATCTACGGTGGTACAACATTTTACTTTTTAAGATTCAACACCACCATTTATCTAATTTAAAAAAAAAAGCAATCTTTCCTAAGGACTTCCTCTTAAGCATGATGAGTAATGTTCAATACTGCGGCATTTCATTAAATGAGCAATAGAAGTTTAATAATCCAAGCTGTCAGTTTGTCCTTTATAGGCTGTAGCCAATATGCAGCAGATTAGAGATACTCAGAGTTAATTCTTAGTTAATAAGTGAAGATAGAATTAGAAATGCTGTGAAGATTGAGAAGGTGCGACTTATGATGTATAAGATAGGTATCTACTAGCTCTACCTTCGTGAGACTCTTTTTCTAATGTATATGTCGTTTAGTCTAGCAGAATAAAGGATCAAAATTACCTCACTGTATGTGATCCGTCCCTTGTCTTCCACCTTCTTACATACTGCAAATTGATAAGTTAAAAATGAAAAAATCGAAAATGATTTCCAGAACAAAAGGAATTACCCTTTTAAGCATTCCTAAGATTACTACTGACCCATTGTACTGTATTGTCTTAGACCTCCTCCGACAATTTTTGAGCCTTTCTTCAGCTTTGCCGTGTTACTTTATTCAATTTCAGAAAAATATATAGGAATTAGAACCTTTTATAGGACTTCATAACCATACAGAAAAATAAAAGAGAAAGAAAAACATCAGTTAATTAAATCACCTAGTCTGAGCATGCTGATTAACGTGCAAAGTTTTGTCATCATATTCTGTTGTAGCTCGGACTGAACTCTTGCCCCCGGAACATCTCCGATTGAATCCTTTAATAGTGCTTGCAGAGGTTTTGCCATCCATCATACAAGCAGATTTCCTTGTGACAAAAAAAGGAAAAATATATATGGCGTCCCCGAGTTAGCACACCAATTTAATCCACGTACTCTGCAAAGGATAAATATAAACAACCCCGATTCGTTTGGTATTGACACACAGTTGATTGACTGATGCTTTCATAGGTCGACCAGAACAATTCAGTAGTATAATTCTTTGCAAATGTAAACAAGAAGATTGGAAGCAAAAGCCTCAATAATGGTCGGAAAAAGTAAGAAATCATAGCAAACCTAGTAGTTTCTTGTACTAAAAGAACAACTAAGCATAACCCCCCCTAAACAATAAAATATATTTACATGGGGATGAATGTGTATTTACTACTTATATCATCCACGATTGCTTGAATCTCGAGACGTTCTTCGAACTGTCACCAATTGTTCCACTTTCCTACCCGAACTATCACCATTATACATTAAAGAATACCTTGTAGATGGTGATAGTTTAAATAGGAAAAGGGAACAACTAATAATTAGCCTAATCAACTTCGAGGTGTGTTTTAATACATAAACGGTGATAATTCAGGCAGGAAAAGGAACCAACTAATAGTTGAGGTGTGAAACTCACAAAAAAAAGTTTGTGTGTTTTACCATCAAGTCTTGAAAAAATGACAACTTCAATATTGTCCTTTCAATCAAACAGTACAACAACAACAACAACAACAACGACATATCCACTGAAATCCCACAAGTGGGAGTCTGAGTAAGGTAAAATATACGCACATCTTACCACTAGAGACTGAGAATGTTTCGGGGATTCCCTCCACTCAAATATATCAGCATTTCAATCAAACAGTAAGATTAACAAAGTTATGAAAAGGTTACTGCATCATAAAATTCAACCTCTATTATACAAATTCAGCAATTAACAACTACAGAAATTACTAATTAAACAGTAAACAAACAATTGAGATAAAATAGTACCAAATTTCACAACTGAAATTCAATCTCAAGAAAAAAACCCTAGAATAATTTATCAATTAAAAGAAAAAAAAAGTGGGAGAAAGTGAAGAACCTGAAAGTTGAGTGTCCTGGAAGACAAGGATCATTAACAACACTAAAATGGTCGGGAAAAAAGGACAATTATTATTATTAGTAACCACAAAAAGTCAAAGGCTTGTTTTCCCGCTATTTTGTGTGCGGTTTCACTCTATACTGGCTTTTTACGGTTTTGACCCTAGGCCCTCCTCCCCTTTGGTTTCTCGTTAAGGGAGGTAAGACTCAGATGATTTGGATACGTGAACAGGGGAAGGACCAAGATTAATTTTCTATATTTTCGTATATATATTAAACTTAAACCTTCTAAATAATAGGTAAAGTCTAGCATAATGGTAGGTCTCTTTTTATATGAACCATCAATCATTCCTTTGGAAATTATATTTTGTTGGTTTAGTCGCACATTTATATTTTTATATTTCGAACCCCCTGAGTTAAAATTCTGAATCTGCCACTGTACGTGAAGGACGAGAAGTAAGGAAAGGTAAAAAATAGACCTAAAGTATTGAGAAAATGTGATTAGAAATTACATGTTTCTGCACTCTGTTTGTATGGTTGTTATATATTGTTTTATAATGTATTATAGTATAATATTATATTGTGGTGTAGTATTTTAAATTTTTAATGAATACAAAGTTTAGATAGATTTCTCGTTCTTTCTTGTTATATAATGTCACATGTCAAAAAAAAAGTAGGGTACGAAGCAAAAATTCTATAAAAATGTAGGGTAAAAAATAAAATAGGATAATTAAATAATTAGTAAAGACAAAATAAGAAAAAAATATTAAGATAATCACACCAAATCAGCTGTTATACAAAATGAAGCTTTTCATTATTACCTAATATGAATTTAAACAATACAATATAATAAAATCAAAATAAACATGGTACGTAAATTAACAATAAAATACAATTATTAAAAAAAAATACAATATAATACATGTAACAACCATTCAAACAAGATGCTATGATAGGTGTATATATAGTGAAAGATTAGAGTAGAAGATTACAGGCACTCGATTGTGGTCTAGCAGAAAATATGTCATGTGAATTTTGAATATGCGAAACTTGAATTGAGGGTCAATCGAAAATAGCTTCTCTATCTTTACAACGTAGGGATAAGTCTATATATATAATCATCGTCCTCAAACTCCGCCTATAAGATTACACTGAATATAATTTATTTACATTGTCTTGACCTGAAATTTTCAGGATGAAGGAGCTTAAGTACAAGTTTCTCTAGGCTTCTTGAGCCAGCTGATGGTTTCACAGCATCTATGCTTCCATAAATTATACAAGGATCTTTACCTAAAGAGGAAGTTCCCATACACCAAGCCCCTGGCGAAAATCGGCCCTGAGGTCTTCTTAAGATGTCCTTGTCGATTTTATCAAGAACTGGATCATCAGTAGCAAATGTACGAGCAAAAGGGACACCGCTCTGGATCATGTCATCGAAGTGGTTGAGTGTTAAATTGATAGGATACTGCTTCGGGGGATTGTCCCATTTGATGTAATGTAAGTCGTGGTTCACTGTTGTGTTCTGGTAGTCTTTGTGGTTGCAGACGATGGTGTGGAAGTAGCCCTCGAGAGAATACAAAAAATTTGTGTAGTACATCAGAAGAGTGCGCGGTAGATTGTCCCAGCCCCAAATGCAGAACTCAAGGAATGGCCTTGAGAGCATCACCCATTCAGACCCTGGAAGTGAAAACAAAACAACAAATGACTATTATGGAAACATTATTTCAAACGAAAAAGGAGATAATAGCTTTAGGATTGAGCTATACAACTATTTGGGGAGCTTTTAGCAACCTCAAAAGCGACCTCAAGAGGTGAGGATTGCCTAAGACCATATAAAAAGACCAATTTCTCTTCATCCCACTGATGTGAGTCTCAACACCTCCTCACGCCCAAGACTGGACATCTAGAGCGTGAACAAATTTATATAGGTGTTCAACATCAGTAAACCATGAATTGAGATATGTCTGGTCATATTATGGACATTAGGCCTAACTTAACCTCGAAAGCTAACTCAAAAGTGAGGCTTGCTCAAGATCATCCTACCGATGTGAGACTAGACACAATTCTACATTGGAATACCCTCCTTAATATATTTTGTTGGAAAGGATAAGCAAGTGTCAATTAATCACCAAAAGAACAGCCATAACTCATCTATGTTACACAACTTCTGTTGCCATACAATTTTGCTCAGAATTTGGAAGGCATCAAGCATATCATTTCGATACAAAATATCCAAGAGGAAAGCAGATTCCTGATCCAGCAAATTCATTCCTAGTTGGATTATATACACTATTTATGAGAAAACTGTTGGAAAATCATCTTGAAAGCTAGCTATTCTCCAAGGCCAAAAATTTGTGTATCCTGACATCTACATGTGTTTTGCATCAGAAGGTAACACGTAATTGGGTCACAACGGAAGATGAAAAATGGCTAATCAAAAAGGCAAACACTAAAATAAGATGATGGAATATCTAGTTGCACGACCCCCTGCTCAGGCCACCACCACACCCCTTCCCCTCTCCTCACTGCCGTAAAAAAGGAAGAGGTTTGTTATCCAAGTTACAACAAAGTGATCCTTGTCTAACATCTGCTAATTTAACAATAGATACCAGTAGGAAGGATGTTACTCTGCTTGCAGTATGCCCTTAGAGCTCTGAGCTTTTTTTTCATTTGCCCTTACAATCCTTCATTTATAAACTTATCACTAGCATGTTTTTATTATGCTATTTACCATTAGAGAACTTACAAGTAAATGATTACTAATCCTTCTTTTATTCCCAGTTTCCTCTCTCAAAAAACAAACCAACTACCTATCCGTGAAGTAAAAAAGTAAATGAATTACTACAATGTATTTTCGAAGAAAAGAATCACTACAATGTAGAACACACGTATGCATGAATATAGTATAAAGGAAAAAAATCTCGAGCAGTACCCATGAACACCTTGAAAGAAGCAGGCACAGATCTTTTCTCCTTGGCCCAGAACACGCCAGATTTCTTCAGATGATATAAACCAGGATCTACTATAATAGGCCTCACCCTTGAAAACCTAGAAAACATAATAGGCAACCAAAGTTACTCAACAGCAGTCATCCAAGATAAGATCTGTTTGCATCAGAAAGAATAGATCCTATGAAAACGGAGCCAAGTGATAGTATGCTCACTCTTTATAACCAATATTACTTGAGTGCTCAAGAAAATTCAGATCCCTAGGCAAGTATGAGAAAATGTGGAGTATATCTGAAACAAAAAGAGAAGAGATTAGATCCATAAAGACATTTGTAACAAATGTTGATAACTGGAAGCTGGAAATTGCTGAAAAATTTGACCACATCAAAAGTAAACAATAGGCAGTGATCATCTTTGGCTAAGACAACAAAGAAGCTGGAAAATGATAGCAATAATAAACCTGGGAAAGCAATAGAATGAACACATGAAAAACTGATTGAACGTGAGTGGCCTTTTGTTTTCTTCACTAAATACTTTAGGCGAAATAGAACAGAATCAAATACATTGAACATGATAAGACTTGCCATTTTACCATATAAGTAGAAACAACACACGATTCTTTTGCATTTATTTGATCAAACAATGTGTTTCTAATGTTACAGAGGACATAAATGCAATAACTACTGAACTCATTCAATCTTGTCGACAGTATAATGTTCCTTACATACACCATACCTGGACATGAAACTCAAGATTACACAGCTTTAGCAGAAGTTATAATCACTTGTATCACATATACACTAAATGTCTTTCAAAGATTACACTCTGGTGATAATAAGAGTCTCCTAACCGTAACATAGAATAATCAACTGAAGAAGACTATATAAGCATGTGGTGCAGATTCTTCAAAACTTTCCAATTATAAAGTCAAAACATTCAAGTAATTAACTAAATTTATAACATTACTCCTTTCCTATGTACCAACAAACGACTTCTAGCTTAAAATAGAGTATTAACTCAATCAAATTTAAGTGAGCTACTTTCCAGCTACTTAATTTCCCCTTAGCCCTGCATTCACCCAGTATAGCCTAGCAACTTCATATCAACTCCAACGAACAAAACTAGGCTGAGCAAATCAAAATAAAAAATTGAGAGTCCTGCTGAGTAGAAGCATTTGGATCATTCTCATCAGGGCAGACTCAGATACAACTACATCCATTATTCTTTCATGTCAATGAGGAAGGACTTAGTGTAAATGTACTTCAAACACTTTCAACTATACATACAATTCAAGCCAAGTACATTTGGTGCTTTTTAAAACAAATTACATCCTCTGATTATGAACTCAATCATACTATTTTCCAGACATTTAATTTTTCCTTACTCCTAAGATTCACCATTTATAGAAACTACACCTTTTATCAAGTCCAATCAAAAAAGTAGGGTGAGACAATCAATTTAAAATTATGTGTGTGCCCCCCTGCTGCGGAGCAGCATTTGAATCACATCAATATCATTAGGACAGATTCAAGATTTTCAGTTAGTAGGTACAGAGTATCACTATATTTACTGCTCCTTCAAGATAATGGGTGCAAGAGTATTATAAATATACACATTTTCAAACCAACAACAACAAACCCAGTGTAGCCCCATGACCGGGGTCTTGGAAGAGTACAGTGTACGTAGACCTTACCCCTATCTCAAGGAAATAGAGAGGCTATTTCCAGAACACCCTTGGGTCGAGTAACAAACATTAGAGCAGCAAAAGAAAAATACAGAAGTAAAAAAAAAGAGAGAGAGAGAGAGAGAATAATAGGGAAAACATAAAGCATTCAAAAGAGGAGCAATAACATACAGTAACCAACTAATGTGATAACTGAAGCATAGTAAATAACGAGTACCAAAAGTACTAAGAAAGGAAACTACGAGAAAAGCGCTGCTACTATTAGTATAAACAAGGAAACAGGTACAATGCACCAACCTACCACCAAGCCTATCCCGCTAGGAAACAAGACAACACTCAACTACGTACTAACCTGATACTCTAAGTTGCAACCTTCATAACTTCCTACCTAAGGTCATATTCTCAAAAAACTGACAAAAATAGTTTTACACTTCAAACAATTTACATCCTCTGATATCATTCTTATAAAGAAAACAAAGGGAATAGAGTATGAACTCAATCAAACTTAGCAAGCTATTTTCCATCCACTTAACTTCTCCTTACTCCTAACATTTACCATTTACAGAAACTGCACTTCCTATCAAATCCAAACAACAAAGGAGAATGAGCCAATCAATTTAAAATTTCGTAAGTCTGCCCTGCTGAGGAGCACATTTGAATCAAATCAGTATCATTAGGATAGATTCAAGATTTTCAGTCAGTAGGTACAGAATATCACTACATTAACTTCTCCTTCATGACAATGAGTGCAGACTTAGTACAAATACACACATTTCAAATCAACAACAAATAAACCCAATGTCGTCCCATAAGCTGGGTCTAGAGATGTAAAGTGTACGCAGACCTTACCCTTACCTCAAGGAGGTAGAGAGGCTATTTCCCTAACACCCTCGGCTCAAGTAACAAACAGTAAAGCAGCTAAAAAAAAATACAGAAGTAAAGAGGACATAGAAAATAATAGGGAAAAACATAACATAGCATTCAAAAGAGGAGCAATAACAATAACCAACTAATGTCATAACTGAAGCATAGTAAATAACATAGAGTAACAAAAGTCCTAAGACAGGCAACTATGAGAAAAATACTACTACTGTCTACTGGTATAAACATGGAAATAGGTGCAATGCACCAACCTACCACCAAGCTAATACCACTAGGAAATGAGACAAAGCTCAACTATCTACTAAACTTCTATCCTAACCTCCTATCTAAAGGTCATATCCTCGGAAAACCGAAGCAGCACCAAATATAGTTTTCACAGTCCAAAGAAAACAACAGAATCAGAGTACTAACCATCTTGAGTCATAAGAGGATAATCAGAGGCACTAAGATTAATAAACCAATCCCAACTCCTAGGCAGCTTCAATAGAATAGCAATGGCATGTAACATAGAAGCCAACATAGTAGGCCCTTTATATGTAACCAGATCTGATTTACCCACAACCTTAACATTCCCAAAATCCCTAAACACAACTTCCAACTTAACATACTTAGCCAACTCCAATCTCTCACTATCCAAAGCCTCCAAATCAAGATGCAACAGATAATAGTTCCTAGGATGGTACACTGCCTGAAGCAGCCTTTTCATTTTTACACCATCATTTTTAGTACCAGAAATCAAGTAAGCTAATCTTGGCAACTCAGGCAAGATTTCAGCTTTTTCATCAGAAAGAACTGATTTTGAATGTGGGTTTGATGATTTAGGACTAAATGAGGAAGTGGGGTTAGTGAAAATTAGTGTAAGAAGGAGTATTAGAGCCAAGATTGTGAATACAACAATGGGTGTTGACCATTTTTTCTGGTGGATGAATCTAATGTGAGTTCTTTTCATTGATTTTTTGGTTTGACAAAGAAAAAAAAGTTAATTTTTGGGTTCTTGAACTGTAGGGGGCTTTTATGTTTAGCTTAGATTTGAAGAATTTGAAGGGGGAAATGCAGGTTGGATAGTGACTGGGATTTTGCTCAGAAGGGACTGCACGGTGGGGAAGAAATTGACATTTTGCCTGTCCCAAATATCTTTTGGGTTTTTATTTGCCGTTCCCGGGTAAAATTTTCTCTAACACGGATGACATTGTATTCAAGTAAACTTGAACCTGAGACTTTAAATTTATGTCAAAAGTTCTATGTTCGGGTAAAGTGCTCTCTAATAAAGATGACATTGTATTCAAGGAAACTTGAACCCGAAATTTCTAATTAAAGATAAAGAAGTATTTATCACTCCATTACAATTCTTGTCGGTGATAGTGAAATTTTAATAAATAGTTAGTTGAAGATATATAATTAGTAAAACTTTTTTAGCTATAATTTAATTAATTATGTTTCATAATTATAGTATCAGTTGTTGTGATGTTTTCTAATTATATGTTTCGTTGCATTTTAATAATTTATGCAAATTGGGATTTCAAGCCCTAAATTCACTTTATGTAAATTGGGCTTTCAAAGAGATTGTATATACTATATACATATACAAATTTGTATAAGTGATTTGTATATAAGCCTCGAAATTCGCTTTGTATATATACAAATATAAATCTATAGAGATTTGTATATGAATCCCTAAATTTGTTAAACGTATATGGGCTCCGAAATTAAAAAGAGTCCCCTAAAATTAGAGATTTATATATGAGTCTCGAAATATACAAATACAAAAAATATATATTTAACTATTTAATCAAAACCTTAGCTACGAGTGGTGATTTATCTACGCATTGCAATTATGATTGGATGTTTTCTACTCCACATAATTTTTCAACATAATAATTAGTGTTTGGTTATATAACTTTTCATTACTCGGCAACCATCTCAAGTTCTAGAAAAAACTAGAGTATCGTTTGGTCACAAATATATTTGAAAAAAAACTTGAAAACTAGTGTTTGGTCATATAACTTGTCGCTACTTGGCAAATATATTTGGTAAACATCCCAAGTTCTACAAAAAAAAAAATAGAATTATGGCCAGAGTCTAGTATTTGAAAATTTTTTAAAATGTAAAAATTACCTCAAACTCTTATATTTTATAAAACACCTGTCATTTATAGTTTTAGACTAAATTTCAATCTTAGTTTATTGTACATAATACATTCAGTTTTATACTATACTATTTTATACAATTTTTATCTGAACTTGCTCGTTGAAATCACTTACAACTACAAATAGTAATAGTCGTTTTTGTTGTCATGACTTTTCACGACATGTTTATTATAAAATAATAATACAATCTTATCGATATTTTAGTAATTTTTAGAACTTATGGATATAAATTATATTTTAAAAAATCAAATATGTCTTTCAAAATTTATGAGCAAACACAAAATGGAACTTCACACAAAATAATTTACTCAAAATATTTAAAAATTTATGATCAAACACTAGCCAGAAATTGACGTCATCCATTTAAATGTAATAGAACTACTACTTGGGTTCTTAAAGCATACCCTCGAAAGTAAGGCCCTTTTTATAGCTAAGTATCGAGAGATAAAAATTAAAGGGCAAATTATACCGAGAGACACTTAAACTTAAAAAAATAACCAAAAAAAAAAAACTCTTGTTGTATAGGCATGAATAGTCAATGTATATTTGTATATCATAATGTATAGTTAGTGTATAACTCATGTATAAATAATATACATTATATAGTAGTGTATACTTTCTATAACTTTTGACAAACTATACTGTATAGTCATGTATAGTTTCACTGATTTTAGGCTTTATTTTATGTAAATAAAACATGGACTACTTTTCTTGTAAATATTTTACTTTTTTGTATATATATATAATTTCCCCAAAATTAAATATGCCTTATGAGAGTATTTTAATTGCTCATTATCATCATTCATGAATGATGATTGACCATGTCTCAAAGTTCTTTTAATTATCACTTTTGCTACATCTCATTACGAACAAAAAGATAAATTTTTCTTATCATCAACGAGTGTCATGCAGTGGATGAAGTCGCTTCATTCTTAATCAGACGTCTTGAGTATGAAAAAATTCTTGATAGAAAGTGTTTTCTTCGAATGAACTCTATGTAACGTAAATTTAAATCAATTAGACTTCAATCCGAAAATCAAACACTAAATGAAAAATGAAGAAGAAAAACTCTTTAGAACATTATTAGGTTTAAAATAAGATTTTAGAAGGTCCAAATGGGACAAGACCACATGGAAATCATATAAGCAAAATTCAAGATCCAAAAAACACAACTCTTGGGGTATGTTTGGTTTAAAAAAAATTTACTAGAATATATATTTGATTAGTAAGTAAATAATATTATCTCAAAAATATTTATCTGATCGAATCAAATATTATATATGGAGTGGGACATGAGGTGGTGAGGGTTGACAAAGATGGTGCTCAGTGATGATGGTGAGGGTGAGAACTGATAGGTAAAACGCATAAAGTATAGAGAGTTAGAACGATATAATCAACGTAATATTACTTATAAATTTGTCAAGTCAAAATTATTTAACCTACCAAATCTGAAAAATATTACCTTTAAATTAAATTTGAACATACACATGTATCTTGTTTACTCTCTATGTTTCATAATAAGTTATATTTTTTAGTTTTTTCACTTTGATTCAAATAAATGGTATTTCACAAAATTAAGAAAATATTATTTTTTTTCTTTTCCAATTTAATACTTAAATAAATAAATATATAAAATTTATATAATTAAAAAAATACCACTCCCTTATAAAATATTTAACTAAAAATAAATTAATAAAAATATTATAATTTACTTATTTTTTAATATAAAATATATTTTAAACTCGAAACATCACTTATTATAAAACAGATAAAATAGGTGTTTGAAGTTGTTTGGATTATAGAAAGAGGCAAACTTCAAAATGAATTTGGATTTGGTACATTGTCACTTCAACCATAATGAATTTCACCTTTCTTAAAAAAAAAAACTTGTTTCTTGATTTATTTTGACTTATTGAATACCCCACTTCAATTAATTTGACAACTACACAAATACTTATCAATTTCGATTTCATAAAAATACGTATATCTATTTATTTAGACTAGTTTGCACGTGTACTTTTTTTTTTTATAACAAACATTACAGAGAAAAGTTAATTTACTAATTTTAATAAATTATTTATTTACAAAGATCCTATATAACTAATTAGAACCCATAATAAATTATAATTTTCTTTAGTAATTATAGGGTATTTTCTTGATTCAAATAAGTAAAAAGTAGAAATATATCAAATAAGAAAGATTTAAAAAATTTTGCATAGCTAGAAGTCCTTAATTATTTTAATACTTCTTTCCATATATTTTAAAAGTCAATATTATAAATATGATTAAATAATAATTTAAAGAAAAATGATTAAAAAACGATCTTTCTAAGGGTGTTCACAATTTTAATATAGTATAGATATAGATTTATAAAACATGTTTATATGTTATGTTCGAAAAAAAATAAAAATTTATTCATGGAATCTCCACATGTGTTAGTAAGACCTCCATGTCCACAATCCAACAACATCAAAAATTTCTAGAGAGAAAAAAAAGAAGAAGAGTATCTATTGAAACGAATTTAAAATTTAAAGTTCGTTAATTCAAAATAAATACATAAAAAATTTAATTTCTTCACATATATACATAATTCACTCAAATCGAAAGTAATAAATTCAGTTAAACATCATAAAAAAAAATATATATATACAAACAATCAAACTAAGGAAGCAGCATCCGGCAAACCTTGCCGGAAATCATCATCGAAATTCACCGCCGGCCGTTTATTCCGTTTGACCGGAACGGCAGCACGGCAAACCGGACAACTGGATTTTGAACAGAGCCACTTATCAATACAAGTAAAATGGAACATATGTTTACACGTCATCAACTGTTTAACTTCTTCTCCGTCAACAAACGCCGTCAAACACACCGGACACTCATTGCCGGAATCCTCCTCCTTCTCCTCCGGCGGCGGAGCTTTTTTCTCGTATTTTACAATCGATATCATATCCGTATGATGTGTAATTCCGATTTTCAACTCGACGGAATTTCCGCCGGAACTTCGCCGGAAAATGTTATCCGGGCATTTTATAGCGTATACGAGAGCGTATATGAGAGTTGGTATGATGATGAGTATTGCCAGAGAGACGACTGCATATAGCGGGGACATGTCGGAGCTCCGGGAGAGACGTCGTCGCCGGTGAAGGGAGAAGTGTAGTTTTGAAGTTTATTAGTGGTAGAGGAATTTTGGGCATGGTATTATTAGTATGAGTGGCTATTTTTAAAAAAAATTATTTTTGTTTGGTTTTGGGATTTCAAGACAAGTGTACATATTGTTGAATATTAAATGTTTAAGTGGAGCATTATGAGTGCATCATTAATGTTTAAGTGGAGCATTAATTATAAGTGCAATTTGCACTAATTTCACTATGTACAATTTTGCCTATAAAAGGAGAATTCTTACTCCTCTTAATCACACACAAGAGAGAACAAAATAAAATT
>JBCEWC010013276.1:0-15188 GCA_038996855.1 Solanum aculeatissimum
CTTGTACATAAGGTTTCAGTACAACCCATGTACTGTTTTGTGATATAATACAAAGTTACCAAGTTCTCAAAAAAAAAGTGAACAGAGAGAATATTAAGATGCATTAATTATATTATTACATTGTACCCTATTTATAACTATATTACAATCCTTTTCCATTAGGAGACTTTATACAATCCTATTCCTAATCTAAAAAAGGGATAATTTCAAATATATACAAAAAAACTAATTAATTTACAATAAATGTAGCCCATGTTTTATTTACATTAAAAATAGCCCCAAATTAGCGAAACTATACATGACTATACAATATAACTTGTCAAAAGTTATAGAAAATATACATCGACTATACAATGTATATTACTTATACATGAACTATACACTAAATATACATTATGATACACAATATACACTGACTATACATGCTTATACAACGAAGGGCTATTTTTTTTGTAATTATTTTTTTACTGAAGTGTCCCTCAGTGTAATTATCCCTCTAAAAAATGCTATGACCTAGTTTTTTTAAGAGCGAACTGGACCTGGAACTTTAGAATAAAGTATACAAAGAGAAATTTGATGTTTGAAGATTTAGATAATGCATTCTGTAAACTTCAACATTTGATCCCAAATAGGCGAATACTATTACAAAAGCTCAAATGAAGCATCTTTCTTATGGGTTTTGACCAACTTTAGTCATATTATGTTTGTTTGTTTAACTCTCTTGTTTGTCATAGTTTTGAATTAGCATGCTGGATAGTCAACTGTAGTTCTATGGTTATGATGCTTATTGTAAGATTGGGAAGGTAGAGTATGCCAATATGATAGTCTGTCATGGGTTTCATTTGGTCAAAATACTTTGTCACCTAGGAAAGAAAGTGAGAAGTTTGTACTTTGAAAAATGTAGAAGTTCAAATACATTTGTCACTATCCAAAAATCGAGTGTGATGAGACCTGCCTTATCCACACCAAGATAGGTCCAGCCTAAACAACCCCCGACAAGGGTAAATGTGGAAGTAAGAGAAGAAATAAGAACTAAACATAACTTGAGTATTGTGGAAATCATAATATAACAAAGCCTTCCCCAAAATCTGGTCTCACGTGTACAAGCCACTAAATAAATATACAGATTTTTGAAGAAAACAAGTCTGAATGTCTCCAATACTTGAATAGTAGAAAGATACAACAAAAGAATAACTGACATCCGCCGGGAAGACTGGCAACTATCTCACGAACTTCAAAGAGCAAACCTTGGACAGTGATGTAGGAGGATGGTTAAGACAATCTGGGCCTGTAACCTACACAAGTTAGAAAGCAAGGGAATGAGTACCAACACAACAACGGTACTCAACAAGCATCCCAAGCTGATCCTAAGTAAAGTAATGCCAAATACATTGTACCCCGACTCACCATCTGAACGTCCACATACTACAACTTGCACAGAAATCAGAACCCAACCCAATTTAACAGTTTCAAAGGCAAAAAGAACATATACAAATAGGTAATACCCAACAAGCCACATCATCAGAGTCTCCAAGCACTGTTACAACCTTTTACAAGCAATACCCGCAGTAAATAGTAAATCACTAATCAAGGTCAAGCAATGACAATGAAGTGCTATGCAGAGTCAATATAGTGTGATGCATGTTTGTCCTATTTGATACACACCACTGCACAAGCATCACGGGACCGATGAGGGATATATCTGTCCATGCACTGTCGAAATCATTTTCCACCGGTATAACTCTATCCGGAACCATTTTCCACCGACATAACTCTCGTCGAAATCATTTTTCATTGGCGTAATAAGGATATAATTCTCATAATATTGTTCCAATACTAGTATGCATAATGAGAGTATGATAAATTTCACATCAATAATCAATCACTTCAAATTATGGGTATACCATCAATCGTAGAATCAAACAAGTCATCCAGAGTCATCCATGGCACATCACACATCGCACATCAATATTTCAAGTAATACGTTTTACCCCACATAATCATTACTAGCATTCGAACAATTAATTGATGTCAATAAAACATATGTTAACCTTCACCATTCCCCATTACTCCCCAACACACGAGCAATGATAGAAGTTTCAATATACTTGCTTTGATGTTAAAATCAAGTAATAAATAATGGGTAATAAAGGATTGAAGTTAAAATACTTACCCAACATTTTATCTTGAAAAATCTACTTTAGAATCGCCTAGGGGTGAGTCCTCGAGGTCAACAATGGTGAAAATGGGAGAAATTATGATTTTTTGGAAATAAAATAATCTGCTTGAACATACTGCAGATCTTCTAAGCTGCTGGATGAGGAGAGGTGGGAGTAAAAAGCAGAAAAAATGGTGCAACCTAGTTCCTTCCTGCATATGGTGGTCAATTTGGAAGGAAAGAAATAATAGATGTTTTAAGAATATCATTAATTCAATGCAAAAGGTAAAAAGAAAACTGCATTAATACTTTATATTTCTTTTTTGAGAATGGTAACTTTTTCATTTACATATCCACAGGTATACTACATCAATGTAGTCCCCCTACCAAAACATATTACAAGCTAACATACTCTATATGTGCTTTTTGTCACAGATGTCCAAAACATCAAATAAATCTTCTGCCTGTCCTAGAATTTCTTGCTTACATCAAAAATAATAAAGAGCTAAGCAGTTCATTTTAAAGATCTGTAAATTATTTTTCTTGCCTTCAAAACATCTTTGGTTCCTTTCTTTCCATATTGTCCACCATATGCAAGCTGGGACAATCTTCCATCTCGCCTCAGCTGTAATATTGCCCACATTGATCCAACAGTTTAGGAGTTGTGCTATGTTTCTTGGTTTCACCCAAGTGATCTTTCTAAGACTGCTGAATATTCTCCATAATTGATCTGCCCATTTGCAATGCAAAAAAAGATAGTTGACTGTCTCTGCCTGTTCCTCACACAAGTAGCACCTTGAGCACATCTGAAACTTCCTCTTCCTCATATTTTCTTGTGTTAGCACCACTTTCCTTGCCAGCAACCATGTGAAGCAATTTACCGTGTATGGGATTTTGGTTCTCCAAATCATCTGGCATGGCCAAAACTTCATCCTATCATCTGAGTGGTCGAGATCTTTGTAAGTTGCTTTGACACTGAAAACCCCTTTATTGCCAATCTTCCAAACAACCTTATCCTCACCATCGGTCAGGTTGCTAAACTGTGCCATTGTGTCTGGAAAGCCTCTATATTCCCCATCTCCCAATCATTTAAGTTCCCCTTGAGTTGTAAATTCCACCCTTGTCCTGTCCATATTTCAGACCAGTGTTGTGAAAGGCAATTGCCTTGTCGCCAATGGCGAGAGGCGAGGCGACCAACCAATCAACTCGACTTGACTTCTCCGGCGACCAACCAAACTTTTTCGATGTTCCAAAGTCTAACCAATACGTATTTTTCTTTTCTTCTTCAGACTTCAGAGTTACTTCTACCTGTGTTTCTTTCTCATTCAAGTTCTAGACTTTTAGTATCTACTATTTATTTTCACTTTTTGAATTGAAATATTTGCTAATATGTTATTCATATTGAGATTTTGATTATTTATATATGTAGTTACATATTTTAATTTTTTCGTATTAATTGGCACCACAATTAAAAAAGGCAAGCGCAGCGCTGCTCCCCTCGACTTGTGGCGAGACAGACCCTTGTTGCCTTTCGCCGTCCAAAACACTGTTTCAGACACTGTTGCATTTGGTTGGAGACTTAGTGTATACAGATCTGGGAATAATTGTTTCAGGAATCTTTGAGCTATCCATTTGTACTCCCAGAATAGCACCTTCCTACCATTAACTACCTGGAACCTGATTCTGGAGAGTAGCAGAGGCCAAAGATTTTTTACTGATCTCCAGATACCACATCCATATGGTGTACTCACCATCTTTGTCATCCATCTGTTCTCCATCTCATGTTTTGCGCTAACCATCTCCTTCCTTAGCATATCCCCTCCTGTCATAAATTTCGAGAGCCATTTTAACATGAGGCTTTTGTTTTGTCTTTTCATGTTCCTGACCCCCATTCTCCCTTCTTTCTTATTTTTCGTAACCTCTTTCCACTTGATTAAGTGGAACTTCTTTTTATCTTCATCACCTTGCCATAAGAAGTTTCTTCTCAAAGCATATATGCTCTTTATGACATTATCTGGTGCTGGGAACACAGACATCATGGAAGTAGGTATTGCATCAAGTACACTGTTGATCTTTGTTAGTCTACCTTCCTTGGACAAATATTGGCTCTTTCAGTTGGCTGGCATCTTTTCACATTTTTCTATCCCTCTATTCCAGATCCCCTTAGATTTGCTCTTAGCTCCCAGTGGCATACCTAGGTATAGAGTAGGCAGTTCCCCTACTCTACCACCCAGAGCTTCTGCCAAAATATCCAACTCAATCACTTCATTAATGGGATAAATGAAACTCTTTCCCAGTTTATGTGTAATCCAGAAACTGGTTCAAAGATGATGAGTATTACACTAAGAATCAACATCTGCTCTCTCACTGCTTCACAAAGATTAGAGTATCATCTGCATATTGCAGAGGAGTGATCTCCAAATCATTTAGTGCTGTGTTGTCCACTTGGAAGCCCCTTACCCAGCCCTTCACCTTTGCTGTCTGAATCAGGTTGTTCAAGCCTTCCATGGCTGGGATGAATAGGAAGGGTGACAGGGGGTCCCCTTTGAGATGGGAAGAAACCATTGGGACTTCTGTTGACTAAAACAGAAAACTTGACTCTGCTTGTACAACATTTCACCCAGCTGATCCACTTGGCTCCAAAACCCATCTTTTGCATCATAATTAGTAAGAAGTCCCAGTTTAAGTGGTCATAGGCCTTCTGTATGTCAAGCTTGCATAGGATTCCAGGGCATTTGCTTCTCTGTCTGGATTCTACACACTCATTTGCTATCAGCACTGCATCCATTATTTGTCTACCTTTTATGGAAGCCATTTGTTGTCTGTCTACAAGTCTGTGTAGCACCTTCTTCAGTCTTTCTGCCGGGAGTTTAGCTATGATCTTGTACACTCTACCTATGAGGCTAATAGGTCTTAAGTCTGTTAGTTCCACAGCTCCCACTTTCTTGGGAACTAGAGTCGCAAAAGTGGCATTGATGCTCTTCTCAAACAGTTCTGTCTTATGGAAATTACTGTCTCCACCAAGTCAGCTTTAATGATTTCCCAGCATTGGCTGAAGAAAGCCATGGAGTAACCATCTGTCCCTGGTGCTTTGTCCTCTGCACATGCTCTTATGTCCTCTAGTATTTCCTGTTGCTCAAAGGGTGCCAGAAGTAAGTTGTTCTCTTCTTCATGAATCATAGGACAGTTGCTCATCTCCAGAAATGGTCTCCACTCTTCTGGCTCAGAGTACAATTTTTCATAATAAGTTACTATTTCCTTCTGTATCTCCTCTTGTCTATTCAGCTCTTCTCCTCTCACTTTCAGCTTTGAGATTGTGTTCATTCTCTTGTGAGCATTTGCAATTCTGTGAAAGAAGGTTGTATTTCTATCCCGCTGCTTTAACCATACTGTCCTAGATCTTTGTCTCCAAGCTATTTCTTCCCTTTTTGCTATGTGTTCATTCTTCAAACTCCATGTTTAAAGCTATTCTAGAAGTAATCTCTTTTGTCTCCAGGTTTCTGTGCTCTTGTATCTCCTCTTAAGTCTGCTAATTGTTTCAAAACATTTTGCTTTTGGACACCCAAGTTCCCTTGAGCAGTTTTGCTCCATTCTTTTAGCTTCTCTTTGAGTGCTTTGAGCTTCGCAACCAACACGTAATCAGGTTTTCCTCTGAAGCTGAAAGAATTCCACCACTCTTTAACTTTGTCTTTGAAGCCCTCTGTATCCAGCCACCCATTTTCAAATTTAAAATAGGACTTTGTGATTTCCCAGTCACCACATTGTAGTATTATGGGAGAATGATCTGAAGTCACTCTGTGAAGTATATTCTATCTTATATTTTTGAAATTTGCTTCCCACTCTTCAGAGAATGAGATTCTGTCCAGTCTAGCTGCTGTTGTATGTCTGTCCCCTTTCTTCCAGGTGTATTTCCCCCCAAATAATTTAGGATCCACTAACTCCATGTCTTCTGTGAAGTCTGTCATACCTTTGGTGATTCTGTTGCAAATTTTCTTTTCCGATGGGTATCTCACAGTGTTGAAATCCCCACACAGTACCCAAGGGCCTGAAGTCAAACCCCTGGCAGCACCTATTTCCCACCAAGTCTCCACCCTGTCTTCTCTATCATTTGGAGAATAGACACTTGTGAGGTGCCACTTAAAGTCTTGACCTATCCCTGTGAAACTGCAGGAGACAGAGTATTTCCCCACACTACTAACTTCTCCTTCCCACTCCCTTTTTTCCCACATAATAACAATACCTCCCTTAGTACCACTAGCTTCTAGCGGAGCATAATTCACCCATTTATTTCCCCATACCTCTTTAACAAGACTTGCTATTTCCCCTTCCACCTTAGTTTCCTGGAAACAGACCACATCCGCCTTCCATTCTTCATGATATTCTTGATCACTACCCTCTTTCTAGCACAGTTCATTTCCATTATGTTCCATGAAACTATATTTAACTTCATCATTGTTCTATGGCCAGGTATCCCCCTCTACTTTTAGTACCAAAGCTCATGAATTTTGTATCCAGTGACAGACCCTTCAATTCATTCAGCTCTTTCTTTTTAATACCATTGATTTTACCCTTTCTCCCTTGTTTTCTTGCTTGTTATTATCGATCTTCATGAAGAGCTCCTCAGCTTTCTCCTCGCAGCCTCTAAAATCTACCCCAAATTCAGCACTCAATTTGAGTATGTGTTGTTTAATCCAGATTGGAGGGCTTATTGGACTTACTTGGTCTGTTGTTGGTAGCTGAACCCTTAGTGGGACAACATCCTCAGTGATCTCCATGCTGTCAACATTCGGACCGTTCAATTGTGTTATAGCCATTGCTTGTTTCTCCATGTGTGTCACTCCAGGTACGATGATTGCAGTTTCCCCCTCCTTGTGTGTCACCTCCTCTTGTTCGCAAGACAGATAATTTATTTCCCCCACCTCCAGCTTTCCCAGCTTTTCAAGTCTGCTTTGAGTGTTGATTTGAGAGAGAGATTGGCCAGGATGTCGATATTCACCAAGTCCAATCTTTGGGCTTCGTCACTCTTCTCTTTGTTTTTAGGCTTTGTTGGGCCTAAGGCTTTTTTTGGGCCGCTACTGATCTTCTCATTTATGTGGCCCGCTATTGCATAAAGAGGCCCTTTTCCTTTCCAGTGAGCCTGGTCGCGTGCCTTCCAATTCAAAGTTCTCTAGCTGTTGATGTGCCCACGTGTTGCGGTGTAAAACCTATTGGTTTCTCCGCTGAACTGAAGAAAACCACCTCATTACCCAGCGGTTCTAGGTCTTCATCCTCTCTCCTTTTTTCCGATTTTCTGACAGTCACCGGTGCTTCGCATCAGATCGAAACTTTGTAGACATAACAACCATTGGAGATCTCTATCTCTCTCGGAACCTTTCCCCCATTCCCCTTCACCTTGATACGAGCCCAGTGAAGATGATTCTTGAGGCTGGTTTCTTCTAAAGTCTCAATGAAACCACCACATTTATCACCAATTTCTCTGAAGATTTTCTGGAACCATAAGCTCAAAGGTAGTCCCATGATTCTTATCCATACCCAGTCTCTCTTTGCTTCCTCTGGCCAGCAACCAATGGTTGGTTTCCACCATTCAAGGGTTAAATTCATCTTCTTCCAAACCCATCTCCCCGACATGACATTTTCTGCCCCTATTCTTGATGGGAGTTCAAATAGGAATTGACTGTCATTCATAGCAAAGACACTTACTCCTATGGCTGACTTCCAAGTGTTGCAAGCCCATCTTCTGACATCATTTAAAGATGGAGTTCATGTAATGTGCTCTGGAATCTGCCAACTATGCATCTGTTGAGAAGATCTGTCTCCACCAGCGGTGCTCCGTTTATATTCTATGTGAACACCCTTCACCTGTATCCTCGCTTTCTTCATGGAGTCCGTCATCCACCTGCTGCTCTGAACTGCCTCCCTATAGGACATGCTCGATTGCTTCCCATTGTTCTTTTGATGTTCCGGCTGTCTTGTAGGCTCGTAGATGAATTTAGCTATTTTGTGTGCAATATTACTCCATCCCCTTTTTTATGAGGATTTCGGTGTAATAATCATCAATCTGTTCTTTCCTTGAATGGCAATAAAACTGACATATTTGCCATTTTCATTGTATTTAAGAGAGCAATAGAACTCCGCAAAATGGTCCTTCTGATTCCATCTCCTAATGACATTACCTTGTACATTGGATGCCTCAATAAATATTGAAACCAACCACCGTAAGACTTTAATGCTAATCTTCACTTTTCTCATTAAGTTTCTGCTACACTCAGTCCATTCGTACCAAGACTCCACTACTGCGTCTCTGGTGATTTTGTATGCTTTAAACCCTGCGTTGTAATAAATGTTGTTGTCGCTTGATGATGTGATTCCGGCCATAGTTGCCGGAGCGAAGGTCCTCGATCAGTGTCTACTCAATTGTAGGTTGGAAAAGGCTATTCTCGAAAACTGTGCCTGAGAGCATTTTCATTTTAGAAAGTCCAGGATTCAGTATTTTACTTTATATTTTTGGTGTAAAGAAGAGGGTATAGATGAGGCAGAAGAGTTAGTAGATTTCCTAGGTTCCTTGTAATTATGATTACCAGCCTTGTAAGTTTCTGATGGTTGCCAGTCATTGCTGAGGAATACAACTTTACCTTTATCAAAAAAAAAAAAAAAAAATCTGCCCAGGTAACTTGTTCTTCGCAAACGCGGTCACCCCGTGTGAAAGTGAAGAATAATTGTCAGGGCCCTTCGCGATCACACGACTAAAGGTCAACTAGCCTAACTCAAACGCGGCCAAGACCTAGCTAACGCGGAGGTCAAACTCTTAGCCCTTCGCGAACACGGCAAGGAGCTTTGCGAATGCGAAGAGGAAGCATCAAACACTAGAACAACACTCCAAGACTTAGAAATTCTCTGAATGGACCTTCAGGACAAACCAAATATGCTATCCAGTAAATTTGACATTCCACACTCATTGGAACTATAAAAACACGGATCCGGTGTCTCCTTGACCCGACACCTATTGAGGCCACTTCTAACTAACTTTCACCAAAAAAACCAAAAAGCCCTCAGAGCCTTCAAAAAACAAATCAAAGCTTTTTCTAGTCCTAAAATCACCTTCTGAATCCAACAAAATCAATTAAATTACGATTCGAGGGCCCAAACTTTGAATATTGACCCAAGTCTTAACTTCCACTAAGATCACAACTCAAAGGTCCAAATCACCATAAAAACCTTGAAAATGAAAACAACAACACTCGTAGATCAAATTCCGCATTTCAAAGGGATGGAATTGACGAAATTCCATTCCAAGACTCGTAGCTCCGGATAACGACTACAGTCACTTGTTTCAATTCTAATCTCGTACATGGATCAAACATGATTTGGGGCAAATATTGGGTGGGGTAAAATGGTAATTTTTCCATGAATTTTCAAAATAACCTTCAAGGTCATTACATTACATTTGACTTGCTCCTTTGTGCAATTTCTTCCAACTCTTGTTATAAATCTTGCCTTTGTTTCCATTTAATAACACTTCTTTTTGGAAAGGATGAACCTGTCTTTCTGCACTTTCTCATCCTGAACTCGGTCATATAGAAAATAAAGTCCATGTTCTTGTTGACAAATATTAGAAGAAATGTAAACTGGTACTTGACATTTGGTTTTCCAAGAAATTATGACATTTATTTAGTTGATGAGCAATGATCTTCGGAAACCAATGTAGTTTTCTCTACGTGTTCTTTTGATAAATAAATTTTGTGCAAATGTTGCAGAATTTGATACGTCTTTTTCTTGCAGAATGGTGTTCCAATGACTGTTATTGGCGATATTCAGTCGTTGCTGCTGATGTTTATGTGTAATGTTGCCAACACATATTCTTGTAAGAAATTTTCTTGTTCAGGAATTTCAGATCGTACAGAACAAATAGAAAGCTTGTACTTCGTAGATGCAGTTATTGCATTCAGTAAACTCCAGCACTTGATCCCAAATGTTCCTATAAAAACTCAAGTGAGACATCTTCCTTTCTTAGAGGGTTTAGACTGTTGAATTTCAGCTGTAACATTAATGTTTGCTATTTTAATCTTTCATTAGAAACAAGCTCATTTCTTCTACGGTGTCATGCCAGACAGAGTTGATCGTGGCAATCCATGACATGCTTGCTGAGTTTGGTGTCTGCTGTGCAAGTGCAACTGGTGAAGAGGAAGAAGGAACATTTCTAAAACTTGCAATAAAGCACCTCTTAAATTTGGATATGAAACTGAAGTCTAACTTTCAGTCTGCTTGCAAGGAATATGAAATGTCTCAGTGTGATAAACAGTCTTCCCATGATAATAATGTTCAGAAATCTGAGCAACTTTCTCATGAAAGCCATGTCAACATGTTATCGAACTTGTCAAATTTGGAGAAGCTGAATGTGGAAGCAGGTCAGGTAGATAGAGCTGACTCTACCGTTACAGATAAAGATGCTGTTGAGAGGATTAGTGCTGAAGCTATTTCTGCCAGTAAAGCTCTGGAGGTTGAGAAAACTAAAGTGGAGGACAGTAAGAATGTCAATGATGTCTCAGACAGTACGTACCCTAGATCGGCAAACTCAAAGGATCAATTGGTCGAAGATGGAACTCAGCTAAGTGAAGATGCAAAAGAGGAGCTTGAAGTTGCCATTGATAATGCTTTGGATCAGTGCTTTTACTGCCTGTATGGATTGAATCTAAGGTCTGATGCATCATATGAAGATGATTTAGGTGTGCATAAGAACACAAGCCGGGGTGATTACCAAACCAAGGAACAATGTGCTGACGTTTTTCAATATATACTTCCTTATGCTAAAGCTTCTTCTGTAAGTTCTATGTGTCTTGCTTTTCTCGAATTTCATTTATCAAACTTTTCTCCAAACCCTTATTCCCCAAGTTGATGTATAATATATTATTTTAAAAGCTCTCAATTTTACTCATCATACAGAGGACGGGGCTCATTAAACTCCGAAGAGTCCTCAGAGCTATACGAAAACACTTTCCACAACCACCAGATGATGTTTTAGCTGGAAATGCAATAGACAAGTTCTTAGATGGTCCTGAAATGTGTGAAGACAAGCTCTCGGAGGAAGCAGGATCCAGTGGCTTTCTGGAATCCATGACAAAGATATTATTATCAGACCCCAGAAGCCTGGAACAACAGAAAGTATCATCAAAAGGAAGGTAAACATGTTAGTTATGGGATCAGTACTTCGGCAAATGAACTTACTAGTACTTTGGACTATGGAATCAAACAGATATTTGTCATTGGTTTGCAGTTCTGAGCCATACCTGGAAGTTTATAGCAACTTGTATTATCTTCTTGCTCAGTGTGAAGAAATGAATGCAACTGATAAATGGGCTGGCTTTGTTCTGACCAAAGAAGGGGAGGAATTTGTGCAGCAAAATGCAAATCTCATCAAATATGATTTAACTTACAATCTCCTACGCTTGGAGAGTTGGCAGAAACTTGCAAATATCTATGATGAGGTAAGAATGTTCTGCTATCTATCTGTTGCAGGCTTGCAGGTATACGTCCCCTGATGGAAGACACTTTTCTACTGGTGGGAGCTCATATCATGTTCTTTGTAGTTAATCTCTTTTTTTTTTTTTTTTGTACTTCTTTTGGGAACACAGGAGGTAGACTTGCTGCTAAATGATGGAAGCAAGCAAATAAATGTTCTGGGATGGAGGAAAAATGCTGCTTTATCTGAAAGAGTTGAGGCAAGTCGCCGAAGGAGCAGGCGATGTTTGTTGATGACCTTAGCTTTAGCGAAAACAGTAGATCAACAGGTATGCTTCAATCTGATAATTTGTGGGAGAAGGTTTTTCTTTTGTTATACTCCCTCTGGCCTAGTTTATATGACTCACTTTTCTTTTCAGTCAGTCCCAAAAAGAATGATGCATTTCTATATTTAGTAACAAACTAACTTTAAAATGTCCATTTTACTCTTCATAAAATGAATTACAGCCACACAAATATCTATCACTTATTTTAGACCACAAATTTCAAAAGTCTTTCTCTCTTAAACTCTTGTGCCAAGTCAAACTAACTCATTTAAAATGGGACGGAGGGAGTATCTAATTGCCACCTTGGAGTGATCAAGGACAGACGTACTGTTAGAGGTGGAAAAATCTTCCGAATATACATGAATTTCCTTCATCCTCATTCTTTTCCAACCTTTCTTTTCTTGTCACATCCATGGGGGACGACACCATTTATTTTGCTGTAGGATTCAAATCTTACGATATCACCAAAGTAGTTTCTAGGGAGGAAACATGGTATGACTGGGTAGAATGAGGTCGTAACATGATGATCATGATGAGTATTAGCCAGAAGAAGATGGAGTGGCTAGAATTTGCTCTTAAAAAAGCATCAAAAGGGCAAGGAAACTCGGTCTGTAGATGGAAGTTTTGGGACCAGTTCACGGAATTCTTTTGCTCAAGGAATTATTACATATACGGTCGGTATGTTAGCATTTTAAATATGCAGGGTAAAAGGAGAGGTGTCATCATCATCCCTTAGTGGTCATTAAACTCAAGGTGGACAGACATAGCCACCAAAATAACGATACTCATACATGCTAAGGCCCATAAGGCAATTAAAATGATGCACAAGAAAACAGAGGAGCATCTCTTATATTCAGATACTGTCAGAAAAATAAAAGGTTGACAAGAGAAATAAATGCTGCTAAGATTCAACAAAAAGGGAAAATGCTCATTATTACAGATGCAACAACAACAAATCAAAATGAACTTCTAGCAAAAAGCGTGGTTGACAGTCTCTCGGAGGAGATTCCAGATGCTCTATCAGAGATTCGACGGTGGGTGGCAAGCACTTGGAAGCACAAATGTAGTATCAACATCTACTATTTGGGTCAAAATTGTTTCCTCTTCCAACAAAACAGCTGCAGACCACATTGTACGAGGGAAGTGGTTCTGGAAATCCCATAAATTCAACATGCAATGGTGGTCGCATCAATCTCCATTCACGACCGGCTAGATCAGAGGAGTAGGTTTGCCCCTTCAATTTTGGTCCCAAAAGTTTCTGTGAGATCAGAATCCTATGCGGTAGCTGGATTAGAACTGAAGAAGAGACAGAGCTGAGAAACCACTTCAAAGGGGCAAGGATGTAGGTGAGAGGAGACGGAGGCTCAGTTTCTAAGTCGGTTGAACTGGTTCACAAAGGTTTAAAATTCAAAGTCCCAATCTGGGTTGAGACGCTGGCAAGGGTGGTCTCCGATGTGCGAAGCAAAGAATCCACAAAGACCCAGCGATCGTGGCTGAGGCCCCACTTTCCACCATAGTCAAAAGGAACAGACCTACTGTTAAAAGGAAAAATTTGAGCCTGGATCTGCTGGCCCAATTCGTCTCAAGTGGGCTAGTAAATGAGTCCTCTTATTTTATTGACCCAATCTCTCCCGAACTTGAAGCTAATATTTCCAAGTACATCATAGCGCGCTGAACTGCGGAGAAGGAAAAGGATCAGAACACAAACGGAGGGAAATTGAAGAAGATACTCTAGAAAAGAGTGAAGAAGAGGAAGTGAGAGTAACTGAAATCCCTCAACCTTTGGAAGAAAGTAGCATGCAAGATTGTGTTAAGTTGAGAAGTGAAGAAGCATCTCTGATTTAATAATAATCAAAGATGTAGTACCTTTAAACCAACATAGCCCAGGGTAAGGAGAAGATACAGACTTCAATATCCCCATATGGATTCATCAGAGCATCACCAAATTCACCAAAGAGTTCGGTATAGGTATCAAGAGGTGCAAAGAGGAAGCAACAATGCTATTCATGAAGATAGATAGCATGAGACAAAAATATGAATAAGAGAAAAGAGTATGAAAATGGCTCCGGCAGTTGAGGGATCCAAAGAATTGAAAAGCCTCGATTGTGGAAGCAATTACAGAAGCAGTGCGGGGAGAGGGGGGGTGGATGGGTAGGTTACTACATTAATTGTGATAATTGTGACCAATGACAGTCTCCAAAGAATCATGGAACGTGAGGGGCCTGAATCAGGCAACAAGAGGTGTATCATTAAAAATTTGATACTGGGTGAAAAGCTGATGTTTATTGCTTCCAAGAGACAAAATTTGAAGGAGATATCAAGAATTTGGTTAAAGAAGTGTGGGCTTACAGAGAGGTCAGTTTCTGCCAACTTGAAGCTAGTAGGATAAGGGGAGGCATTCTAAATCTATTGGATGAGAAAGTATGGACAGGAGAAGTAAATAGTTTGGGGGCCTATTCTTTAACTTGTAAGTTCACTGGGAAGAACCAAGATCTCAGTTGGTTTCTTACATGTACCTATGCTCCAAACAACAGAGAAGAAAGGGAAGAACCATGGTGGGAAGTAGGGTCAGCTAGAGAACTGTTTGATGGTCCCTGGGTAGTATGTGGGGATTTCAACAGTCAGATTTTCATCGTAAAAGAAGAATTGTTCTAGAATCACGAGAGCAATGAACGATTTGTCTTCTTTCATTGAGGATACGAGCTTACGAGATCCACATTTGGTAGAGGGCAATTACACATGGAGAAAAGGGGATAGACATGATGTTTCAGCCTGGCTTGACAGGTTCTTATTTTCTGATGAATGGAATGAGGAAATCAGGAAACATAAAACAGACAGTTTTGCACAAGGTAACCTTTGATCACACTCCTATAATGCTTCAAAGTGGGGGACCCTCGAAGATCTTACTTTAAATTCGAAACAGAAGGTTTTTTGGACAGTTAAGGTGTGGTGGAACTCCGTAGCCTGTGAAGGGAGGCCAGATTTTATCTTAGCTTTTAAATTGAAAGCCTTAAGGGGTTGTTTGGTTTGAATACAAGTTATGATGGGATAAGTTATGTTGGGTTTAGTAATGATGAGATAAGTTATGCTGAGATTATTTCTTATTGAGTGTTTAGTTTGTTGCATAAATTTCAAGAATACGTTGCTTGTTTACAAAAATACCCTTCACTGTATTAGTTTTTTTAATGTATTTTCTTTGCTAGCTTTAGTTATTCAATATTCATTTTTAAAATAAATCTTTCATCTTA
>JBCEWC010013277.1:0-15186 GCA_038996855.1 Solanum aculeatissimum
TTATGCTTATGACTTGATGTTGGGATTGTGTGTTGATTTTGTGCTTATGTGGAAAGTCCCATAACCCCGGTGTGCCCTCATAGCTTGAGTCCTACTTACCCGCCCCTTAGAGATAACTGTTATTTGCTATGTGAATCCATGGTCATCCCATTCTCGGTAACATCCCCATTGCTTGAGTCCAAAGCCCCAATTCCCTCAGATGTTATGTGTTATGTGTTTACTTCCGTGCTTCCAAACTGATGATGTGTGTGATGATGCTATGATGGCTTGATCGAGGACTCTCGGGTTCTCTTTCTCCATGTCATATCTAGGCCCCCGTCCGAGTCATGATAAAGATGGTATCAGAGCTCTAGGTTTGTAATAATCCTCGGAGTCCAACATGTTGTGTCTCTTAGAGTCTCATTCATGGGTGTGATGCGCGCCATACCTATGGGTGAGAGGCTATGACGATATTTTAGGAACTTATCACTTCATTGTACCTTGTATTGTGCCTTGTACCCTTTATGAGGTTTCTCTAAACTCTTGGTTCTTGTCGCTCTTTCCAAACATACCTCCCTGAAGTGCTCCCATTTCTCGTCAGGCTCTCGGAAATGAGGAACAAGTTCCTCGGGCACCGGTAGAGGAGCAGGTGTCCCATGCTGAGTTCAGAAATGTGGTATCAATGTTAGCCCAAGTTGTGGCCAACCAAGCCCAACCGGTGAATCCCGTGAACTTTGGTACTCTTGCTTTAAGGGTGAGGGATTTTCACCAATATGAACCCTCCAGAATACTCTAGCTCTAAGGTTGATGAAGATGCTCAAGAGTTCATTGATGAGCTCACAAAAGTGTTGACGATTATGGGTGTTGGTTCGGAGGAGAAGGCGGAGTTAGCGGCTTACCAACTTAAGAATATGGCATAAGTGTGGTATAATCAATAGATTGCTGAGAGAATGGTGGATGTTAAGGTGGGATGGGAGGAATTCAAAATGGTCTTTCTTGCTCGGTTCTTTCCGCTTGAGCTTAGAGAGGCTAGGATGACTGAGTTCATAAATCTTCGACAGGGTAACATGACAGTGAGGGACTATGTCCTTAAGTTCACTAAGCTTTCCAAATATGCTCTAATGTTTGTCTCTGATCCACGTGCAAGAATGCACAAGTTCATTTTGGGTGTTTCAGACTTGGTGGTGAAGGAATGTAGGACCACTATGTTGATTCGTGACATGGATATCTCTCGACTCATGACTTATGCCGAACAAATTGAGGATGAGAAACTTAAGGAAAGAAGAGTGTATGAAGCTAAGAGAGCCCAGTTTGATGGTGGGTTCTCCAACTCGAAGAGTGGTGATGGTGGTTTTGGCCGATTTTATCAAGGCCAAGGTTCGAATATGAGGATTGCTAATCCAAGAGTTCCTCCTCCTAAGGCACAAATTGGGGGTGGTCTCTGAATTCCTCTTTATGGCCAATGCGGAAAGCATTATATGGGTGATTGTAGGAAGGCTTCGGGTGCTTGCTATAGATGTGGTGTTTTGGACCACAAGGTTTCTGATTATCCAAGGGGTGCCAAGAAAGATCAAGTGGCTCATGGTGGTCAAGGGATGACAAAGGCTCCGGTTGGTGATGCTCCAAGGAACAACCTGTTCTATGCTCTCTATGCCCGACAAGAGGTGGAGAAAGCTCCGGACGTCGTGACTTGTATGTTAAAAATCTTTGATTTTAATGCTTATGCCTTACTTGATCTGGGTGCAAACGTATAGTTTGTGAGACCTCTGTTAACTCTTAAATTTGGTGTGAACTCTGAGACCTTGAGGGAACCTTATTCGGTGTATACTCCCATGGGTGATTCTATTGTGGCCCAGAAAGTGTATAGGGGTTGTCCCATGTCGATGTAGCATAAAGTATTCCCCGATGACCTTGTAGAACTTGAAATGTATGATTTTGATATTATTCTTGGGATGGATTTCTTGCACGCATCATATGCTTCAATCGATTGTAGAACTAGTTGGGTCAAGTTCCAAGTCCCTAATGAACTTGTATTGTAGTAGGAGGGTTGGGACTCCGTGGTTAAGGGTCGGTTTATTACCTACCTTAAAGCTTGGAAGATGATTGGTAAAGGGTTCATTTACCATATCGTGCAGGTTAGAGATATGGATGGTGAGTCACCTAGGCTTGAATCGGTTCCGGTGGTAAAAGAGTTCCCCGATGTGTTTCCGGAGGATTCGCCTAGTATCCCTCCCTATAGAGAAGTGAATTTTTGTATAGACCTTCTTTTGGATACTCAACCCATTTCCATACCTCCTTATCATATGGCCACAACGGAGTTAAAGAAGTTAAAAGACCAATTTAAGGATTTGTTGGAAAAAGGGTATATTAGACCTAGCATTTCACCTTGGGGTGCTTCGGTATTGTTTGTGAGGAAGAAAGATGGGTCGCTCCGGATGTGTATTGATTATACGCAACTGAACAAGGTGACCATTAAGAATAGGTATTTGTTGCCTAGGATTTATGATTTGTTTGACCAACTTCAAGGAGCTATTCATTTCTCCAAAATAGATCTTCGTCTGGGTTATCACCAATTGAAGGTGAGGGAGTGTGATATTCTAAAAATGGTCTTCCAGACTCGTTATGGTCATTTTATATTTTTGGTGATGTCATTTGGATTGACAAATACTTCTGCGGCGTTTATGGATCTTATGAATCGGGTGTTCAAGTCGTTCCTTGATAATTTGGTGGTGGTCTTTATTGATGATATTTTGATCTACTCTCATAGTGAACAAGATTATGTGGGTCATTTGAGGTTGGTTCTCCAAACTTTGAGGGAAAAACAATTATATGCCAAATTTAGCAAGTGCGAGTTTTTGTTGGGAGAAGTTGCCTTCCTTGGTCATGTGGTGTCCGGTGATGGCATCAAGGTTGATCGTAGAAAACTGAAGCGGTGAGGGATTGGCCTAGACCATTAACTCCTTCGGATATTAGAAGTTTTCTTGGTTTGGCCTGTTATTATAGAAGGTTTGTTGAAGGGTTTTCCTCTGTAGCGTCTCCATTGACCAAATTGACCCAAAAGAAGGCCAAGTTTGTGTGGACCAACAAATGTGAGGAAAGTTTCCAAATTTTGAAGGATCGACTTACATCGACTCTGATTTTGACTTTGCCAAATGGATTAGATGGGTTTGTGGTTTATTGTGATGCATCACGCATTGATTTGGATTGTGTGCTTATGCAACATGGCAAGTTGGTAGCTTATGTTTCCCGACAATTGAAGGAGCATGACGAAAACTATCTGACTCATGATCTTGAATTAGCGGCGGTAGTGTTTGCTTTGAAAATTTGGAAACATTATTTGTATGGGGTGCATGTGGATGTCTTCACCGATCACAATAGCTTACAATATGTGTTCACCCAAAGGGACCTTAATTGGAGGCAAAGGAGATGATTGGAACTTCTTAAAGATTATGATATGAGTGTCCTTTATCATCCTGGTAAGGCTAATATTGTGGCGGATGCTCTTAGTAGGCTTTCCTTGGGGAGTGTGACACACGTGGATGAGGTAAAGAAATAGATAGCAAAGGATTTGCACCATTTTTCTAGGTTGGGTGTGAGGTTGGCCGAATCTGACAATGGTGGAATCCTTGTGCAAGGTGGATCTGAGTCCTCTTTGGTAGTTGATGTTAAGGCTAAACAAGATTTAGATCCTTCCTTAATGGAGTTGAAAAAATTGGTTGTCGATGGTATGATTGAGGTTTTCTCCAAAGGGGGAGATGGTGTGCTTCGGTACCAAGACCGTTTATGTGTTTCGGATGTGGATGGCTTGAGGGAAACAATTATGAAAGAGGATCAAATTTCACAATATTCTATCCATCCAGGATCTACCAATATGCACCGAGAGTTGAGAGAGTTGTATTGGTGGCATGGTATGATGAAAGATATAGCAAAATTTGTATTGAATGTCTGAATTACCAACAAGTGAAAGTGGAACATCAAATGCTCGGTTGCTTAACATAAGATATTGAGATTCCTACTTGGAAGTGGGAAGATGTGAATATGGACTTTGTGGTTGGGTTACCCCGCACTCGGAGACAATTTGATTCCATATGGGTTGTGGTTCATAGAATGACTAAGTCGGCTCATTTCTTACTGGTCAAGACTACTTATAGTGTCGAGGTGTATGCTAAGGTGTATATCCGGGAATTGGTGAGGTTGCATGGTGTGCCAAGGTCTATCATATTGGATCGTGGTACTCAATTTACTTCTTATTTTTTGATGTCCTTTCAAAAAGTACTTGGTACCTAGGTCAAGTTGAGCACCGCATTCCATCCTCAAACTGATGGGCAAGCCGAAAGGACAATTAAAACCTTGGAGGATATGTTAAGGGCTTGTGTGTTGGAGTTTAAGGGAAATTGGGATGACCATCTACCTCTCATTGAGTTTGCTTACAACAATATTTTTCATGCTAGCATCGGTATGGATCCTTTTGAGACTTTGTATGGTAGGAGATATAGGTCTCCTGTTGGTTGGTTCCAAATAGGTAAGGCGGCCTTGCTAGGCCCGGATTTGGTCGTGGAGGATATTGAAAAGGTGAAGTTGATTTGGGAAAGGTTAAAGACGGACTAAAGTCACCAAAAGTGTTATTCAGATGTTAGGAAGAGGCACCTTGAATTTCATGTTGGTTATTGGGTGTATGTGAAGGTGTCCCCCAGGAAGGGCATAATGCGTTTTGGCAAAAAAGGCAAGTTGAGCCCTAGGTACATCAGACCTTATGAGATTGTGGAACGGGTTGGTAATGTGGCATATAAGCTGGGCAGTGTAGTATATATGGAATTGAAGTTCTTTGAATTATCTTCGCAACACAACTGGTTTAACTCAATTCGGAGTTCGTATGAGAAAGTTATGGCCAAAACAGTGAGACTGCCCGTAATTGGAAGGACGCTGGACACAAGTTTTGGAAATGGTCCAAGGACAGGACCACGGACCGTGTGAAGGGCCATGGTCCATTTAGGGGTTCGTAGGAGGTTCCGTTGGACTCCTGGTGCCTAGGACCCTTGCCATGGACCAAGTAAAACCTCACGGATCACCCCACGGTCCATGAGATTCCATATGGGCCGTGAGGGGTCCCGTAAAGTGGGCTAGTGTGTTGGCCAGCTTGTGGGGCTGGACTCCGGGCCAAGTGTGGCTCCACGGACCAGTACACGGTCTGCGTAAAGCTACAGGGTTCGTGATACCCCCCCTCCCGTGAAGTGATCCAAAAACTCCCCTAAGAGTTTAAATCGAAGACGAAGCCAAGGCAAGGCACACAGATAGGTACACGGTCTGTGTACCTGTAGATGGACACCTGGGGCCTTCCATGTGGAACTGTATTTCAGGGATTAGTCCATTTCATTAATGGTTAATTCATAATTTAATTAAATCCTATGCCCCTTTTAGGCATTCTAAGGTCCCCTAACCCTAAACCCATTTCATCCATTCTAACACTCTCCATTAGACTTTGAAATTTCCTAAATTCTCTTGACTTCCATTGATGAAAGCTTGAACAAATTTGGGGAAGATCATCATTGTAGTGAAATCGTTCAATTCTCTTGGTCAATCTCAAGGTATGTGGGTTTGATTCATGGATTCCCTTTCATCCATGAAGACCCAAGAACCCTCCTCTTTAAATTTTAATTTTAAGATTTCTTTAAGGTTAGGTTCTTTAAATTTTGAAGAATTTAATTGATTGGGATTATTTTCTGTAGAAATTAGGTAATTTAAAGTTGATTTAGGCTTGAATTTCATTAAGGTTCAAAGGTTTGATGATGATCAAGTTATGCAAGTCCCTTGTACACTTGATTTATGCTTGAGTAGTGTTTAAATGAAATTTTGAAGGATGGTTTCACTTGAATTTCTCATGAACTACTCTTGAATTGAATTTAAAGTATGAATTCTAGTACCCATGCTATTCTCATTGTTCCTCATGACATTTGCATAGATGATCATGGATTTTGATGTGGGCTAAGTGTCAAACATGTTTATGACTATGATTTGAACAAGTATGGGTTTGACTAAGCTGTGATCACACTAAGTCTATGATATGGCTCTTTGAGCAACATGGGTGCTTGCACCAATATGATATGCTTTGATATGATAAGTATGGAGCTACTCTTATGCATGAAGTTTGACATGAAAGTTTGGTTGGCTTTTTAGCCCACGATGCATGATTATGAAAGATGTTTGACTATTGTAAAGTACGCATGAAAGTACTAAAAGTATGCTTGGCTTCTAAGCCCAAGTATGCATGATTTGATGTTCAAGTGTCAGGTTTTCATTTTAAAAGCATGTATATGTATAGGTATTCTTGTGGGATAATGACTTAGTACCGAGAAGGATTGGAGTAGTAAGTGGGCTATCCCTAAGGGTCCCACTCCTTTCACGAAACTATGTGCCAACGTAGGTGCTACTGAAATGGGAGACCCATAAGGTATGATTTGATATGATATTATTTGTTATGTTATGTAAATCCTTCCGAAATGGGAGACCCATAAGGAAGGTGGCCATCACACCAAAATGGGAGACCCGTAAGGTGTGGTGAGATTACCTTTGGTAAGTAATCTTCTCGGATCAATGGGAGGGCTTTCATTGGGTAAGTTCATGTTGTAGCTCACATGGATTTGGATGTAGGTTATGGTTCCATCCCCTCTATTATAAGCATTATGGCATCTCATGCATCATGATTATCATGGCTTATTGGTTTATTGTTCTTTCCAATATTCACTTCTATATATGTGCCCTTGCCATGTAGGTTGTTATAGGTTCATGTGCAAATGCATTTGCATGCCTGCATACTTGGTGCTTTATTGTGCTAACCCATACTCTGGTCTACATGTTCTAACTATGTAGGAACTGAAGATGACTTCTATATTCCACCGGACGACGTGTGATCATCTTGAGGATTATTGCTTGTGGTGAGCCCTTTTGTTCAAGGGCAATAGCCACCTTCTATCTAGCTAGTATTTCTTTCACTTTTCTTTACTTATGTATTGAGGGTGAGCCTCAAACTATGTCGAGGCCCCGCTTATCTTATGTAGAGGCTTGTTGGACAAACTAAACTCTTGTATGTTAGGTTGTAATTGTTGAATATTATGACTATTGAAATGTTGTGCTTTATGAGCCTTGATTATGGAAATGATATTGATTATGCTTATGAATTGATGTTGGGATTGTGTGTTGATTATGTGCTTATGTGTAAAGTCCCATAACCTCGGTGTGCCCCCATAGCTTGAGTCCTACTTACCTTCCCCTCAGAGATAACTGTTATATGTTATGTGAATTCATGTTCATCTCTATCCCGGCAACATCCCCATTGCTTGAGTCCAAAGCCTTGATTCCCTTAGAGCTTATGTGTTATGTGTTTGCTTCTGTGCTTTCGAATCGATGATGTGTGTGATTATGCAATGATGGCTTGATCGAAGACTCTCGGGTTCTCTTTCTCCATGTCACATTTAGGCCCCCTTCCGGGTCGTGACAGTCTTGGCCCCTAACCTATTCTAGACTAGAAGCATTGTTGGACATCTTGTAGACTCCTGTACGAATTATGCTATGTGCATTTCTTTGAGATGTTATGGTTATGTATTATGCATGGATGATATGATTATGTGATATGGAATGTTATGAAAAGCCCTAAGTCCTCTGATACCGCTGTAGCTTGAGTCCTCCTTACCCGTCCCTTAGCTTTATGTGTTATGTGCTATGTGAATCCATGTATATCACTATCCCTACGATAACCCCATAGAGTGAGTCATACTTACCCACCCCGAAGAACAATGTGTTTTAAATGTGAATTTATGCGCTTCCAAATTGATGATGTGCGAGTGTGTGCAATGAGGCTTGTTTAGGGACTCTTGAGTTCCCATTTTCCATGTCACTCCTAGGGCATACACCTTGGTTGTGACACCTTTCACCATATCTCAACCACAAAACCCCTCTATAGATCGTAGAAGTATTCACGACCTGTAGAGTGTCTCGTAAGTCTTCAAAAAGTTGCAATTCTGCAGACTTTTCCCATGTCACAACCCGAGAGTAGGGCCTATATGTGACATGGCAAAGCAGAACACAAAAGTCCTCGATCAAGCCATAATAGAATCATCGGTTCAGAAATGTGTATAATAAACAATTAGCATGTAAGTTTAGGGGATTCTGGGGCTTTAGATTCAAGGTATGGGGATGTTGCTGGAATTGGGATAAGCATGAATCACATAGCACATAACAATTACGTTCTAAGGGGCGGGTAAGTATGACGCAAGCTATGGGGGCAAGCAGGGTTAGGGACTTTCCACATAAGAACATTCCCAATCTAAATGTATCATAATAGCATAAGCGGAAAACAAGGCATAACATAAGATACCATCACTTAATGTAGATAGCCAAATCATTACAAGTAACACATAGTATACGTATAATAGAGTTCGATATGTCCAAAAATGCCTCTACATAAGATAACACGGGGCCTCGACATATTCCAGGCTAACCCATAAGTCATAAACTAAAGAAACATAAAGTAAAGACAAGGTAGATGAAAGTGAGTGTTGCCTTTGGAGTATAGGGCTCACCACAAGTGTTAACTTCAAAAGATCTCATTTAGCCGTCCAACGGGGGATGAAAGTCCCCTCTGGTCCCTACATGATTAGAGCATGTAGACAAAGAGTATGGGTTAGCACATAATAATGCACTAAGTATGCGGGCACGTGATGCATATGAACATGAGCCTACCACAAGTTAGATGAAAAGGGTACATATAGAAGGAGAATATAGGAAAGGATAGTATATCAATATGCCATGAAATTCATGATGCATGAAATGCCATAATGCTTATAGTATAGGGGATGATACCATAATCGACATCCAAAATCATTTGAGCTACAACATGAACTTGCCGATAAGGCATCCCATCGGATGAGAGAAGATTACTTGCAAAAGATAACCTATACCACACTTTACGACCCGATCATTTCAGTGTGATGGCCACCTTCCTTACGACCTGGTCATTTTGGAAGGATTTCCATAACATATCATATCATAGCATACCTTACGGGACCACCCATTTTGGTTGCATAACCTATGTTGGCACATAGTTGAGAGAAAGGAGTGAGACCCTTGGGGATAGGCCACTTACTACTCCAATCCTACTGGGTGTTCAGTCGTCATCCCACAAGAATACGTATACATATACATGCCTTTAAGATGGAATGGAAACACTTGACATCATACCATGCATAATTATGCTTAAAGGCCAAATCACTTGCTTCATATTCATTCATACGTGACTAAAAAGCCAATACATTTCATAATCATACTTCATTGGGCTAAAAATCCAAATACACTTTCATGTCAAACTTCATACATAGGAGTAGCTCCATACTTGTCAAATCATATTGGTGTAAACACCCATAGTTGCTCAAAGAACGATTTCATAGACATTATGTGATCATATTCTTGTCATGACCCATACTTGTTCAAAATCTTTGGGACTTAGTCCACATCATATCCTTCTTGAAATCCATGTTCATGCATGCAAATGTCATGATTGATGATGAGAATAGCATGGATAACTAGAATTCATAATTTAAATCCAAATTAAGAAGAATTCATAATAAATTCAAGGTTAAATCAACAATTATATCTCAATTTAGCACTACCCATGCAAGGATTAATGAGTAAGGGGAAATGTATACTTGTACCTTTCTTAAATCAAGGAATTCTTCAATTAAGGACTTAATTCATCTTGAAATCATTAAATAAGAACAACCCACACTTCAATTTCACTAAATCATTCTTAACTTAAAATACTCTTTTCAAGAAAAACCATAATTCAACAAAATTTGAGAAAAGGATTGTTTGATCTTCATGGTTGAAAGAGAATCCATGAATAAAACCCACATACCTTGAATTTAACAAGAAGATTGAGAAGATTCTGATAAAGACTTGAGTTTTTCCAAATTTCAAGCTTGGTCTCCAATGCAAGATGAGAGAAAATTGAGAGAATTTGGGAGAGGAATTGAGAGCTTTAATGAATTAAAATGAATTAGGGTTCAATTTAAGGGTTTTAGGAGAGTTTAGAAAGGCTAAAACGATCCTAGGAATAATTAAAATTATCATTTAACCATTAATGAAACGGAGCAGATAACTGGAACAGTCGCTGATGGAAGCACCCACACTATCCGTGTAGTGGCTCACGGACCGTGAATCCTACCGTGTGGTTTCACTTGGTGCATGCCTTGGATTGAAATCTTGAAGGACTTTCTGGATCACTTCATGACAGGACTCATGGTCCGTGAAGCTGCACAAGGATTGTACACTGGTCCATGGAGCCTCACTTGGTCCGGAGTCCTAGAGTTGTGGTCTAGGAAGTCTCTGGACCACCCCACAAAGGACCCTCTCAGACCGTGAGGTATCACACGGACCGTGAAGTGGTCCGTGGAGCTTCACTTAGTTTGGGGCCTTGGTCCAACACCTCTGGAACTCACTGGATTAGTCCACGGAGGGGATCACTGGTTGTAAGCCTCTACACGGCCCGTGGTCCCTCCCATAAGGCAGTGCCTTAGTCCCAAAACAACTTCCCTTTTCCAGAACACTTCCGTACATGAGTAGTCTCACTAAAATGGTTATAACTTCCATATTCAAACTCCGAATTTAGTTAAACCAATTTCATTGCGAACATAACTTAGAGAGCTTCGACTTGATATGTTTTGTCTTACACAGTTCATCTCTTTCCAAGAGATGTGTCCATCTAAATTCAGTCCTTCCGTACGGTTCTATACAAAACTCCACCAACACGATTCTTTTGAACATGACCACTTGGATAGAATCCATCATCATCACTAATCAACCATAACAAGTTCAAAATGGACCTTGACCCACCAATACAAAGTTCGAAAGCTTTTGAGTCGTTACACCATCTCCCCCTTGGAAATATTTTTCCTTGAATGAGCTAGACCACGACTTAAGAAAATCAATCAAGCAAGAAATATTTCCATCATAACTTATAAGGGATCATGTCCAACTCCGCTTCCCATGTAACTTATAAAGGATAGAACCTAGTACCTTAGGCTTGAGTAGATTGGAAAAGATAGGGGTATCGCTCCATCATGTCCAACTCCGCTTCCCATGTAGCACTCTCCACATGTTGGTTCCTCCAAAGCACCTTCATCGAAGCCACCTCCTTGTTGCGAAGCCACTTCCCTTGCCTATCTAAAATTTCTACCGGTACCTCTTTATAAGTCAAATTCTCCTCAACCGTTACACCCTCCAAGGGTGTAATTACCGTAGGGTCACCAACTAATTTACTCAACATCAAAACATGGAATACCGAGTGAATAGAGCTCATCTCCAGAGGTAACTCCAACCTATAAGCCACCTTGTCAATCCGCTCAACAACCTTATATGGTCCAACGTATCGAGGGTTCAACTTGCCCTTTTTGCAAAAACACATGACGCCTTTCATAGGAGATACCTTCACATAAACCCAATCACTTACATGGAAATTGAGATCCCTCTTCCTAACATCAAAATATGACTTTTGGCGGCTTTGAGTCGTCCTCAACCTTTCCCTAATCAACCTCACCTTTTCTATGACCTCAACTACCAAGTCTGGGCCTAACAATGCCGCCTCACCTATCTCAAACCAACCCACCGGTGATCTACACCTTCTACCATACAAAGCTTTGAATGGGGCCATGCCGATGCTAGCACGGAAACTATTGTTGTAGGAAAACTCAATAAGCGGTAGATGATCATCCCAATTTCCTTTGAACTCCAACACACAATCCCTTAACATGTCCTCCAAGGTTTGAATTGTCCTCTCGGCTTGTCCATTGGTTTGGGGATGGAAGGCGGTGCTCAATTTGATCTTAGTACCATGTCCCTTTTGAAACGACCTCCAAAAATGAGAAGTGAATTGAGTACCATGATCCTATATAATTGACCTTGGTATACCATGCAACCTTACCAACTCCTGGATATACATTTTAGCATACTTTTTGGCACTATAAGTAGTCTTGACCGGTAAGAAATGAGCCAACTTAGTCATCTAATCAACGATAACCCATATCGAGTCAAATTGTTTCCGAGTACGAGGCAACCCAACTATGAAGTCCATATTCACATCCTCCCACTTCCAAGTAGGAATCTCAATAACTTGGGCTAGCCCACCCAGCCTTTGTTGTTCCACCTTCACTTGTTGATAATTCATACATTCCGACATGAATTTGGCTATGTCTTTATTTATTCCATGCCACCAATGCAACTCCCTCAAATCTCAATGCATCTTAGTGGATCCCGGATGAATATAATATTAGGAATTATGAGCTTCACTCATGATAATCTCCTTTAGACCATCAAAATTCAGAACACACAATCGATTTTGGTACCGTAGTACACCATCTCCCATTTGGAAGAAAACCTCAATCTTTACTTTGGCAACCAATTTTTGTAACTCCACCAAGGAAGGATCTAAGTTTTTCTTTGACTTAATATCAATCACCACTGAAAATTCGGATCCGCCTTGAACAAAAATACCACCATTTCTTTAGTTGGCCAACCTAACAGCCAATCTAGCAAACCGATGCACATCCTTTACTATCTCCTTCTTCCCCTCATCTACATGCGATACACTTCCCATAGATAGCCTACTAAGGGCATCTGCCACAACATTTGCCTTGCTAGGATGATAAAGGACACTCATGTCATAATCCTTGAGAAGTTCCAACCATATCCTTTGCCTCAAGTTAAGATCCATTTGGGTGAACACATATTGCAAACTTTTATGATCGGTGAAGACATCAACGTGAACCCCATATAGATAATGTCAAGATCATTGGTCAGATAATTTGCTCATGCACCTTCAATTGCCTTGATGCATAAGTTATCACCTTACCATGTTGCATAAGTACACACCCCAATCCGATCTGTGAAACATCACAATACATCACAAATCCATCTAACCCATTGGGCATGGTCAAAATAGGAGCCGATGTGAGTCGATCCTTCAAGGTCTGGAAGCACTTCTCAAACATACTCGACCACACAAATTTAGCATTCTTCTGAGTCAACTTAGTCAATGGGGACGCAATGGAAGAAAATCCTTCAATAAACCTCCGATAATAACTGGCTAATCCAAGGAAACTTCGAATATCTAAAGGAGTCAACAGTCTAGGCCAATCTTTCACCGCTGTAGTTTTCTTAGGATCAACCTTAATGCCATCACTGGACACCATATGACCAAGAAATGCAACTTCCCCCAACCAAAATGCACACTTACTAAACTTGGCAAATAATTTCTTCTCCCTCAAAGTTTGAAGCACTAACCTCAAGTGACCCATATGCTCCTGCTAACTAAGGGAGATAATTAGGATGTCATCGATGAAGACCACCACAAAATTGTCAAGGAACGGTTTGAACACAAGATTAATGAGATCCATAAACACCTTCAGAGCATTGGTCAAACCAAACGACATCACCACAAACTCAAAGTGCCCATAACGAATCCAGAAAGCCATCTTCGGGATATCACATTCCCCTACCTTCAACTGATAGTAGCCCGATCGAAGATCTATCTTAGAGAAATGAGTAGCTCCTTGAACTTGATCAAATAAATCATCAATTCTGGGAAGCGGGTACCTATTCTTAACGGTCATCTTATTTAATTGTCGATAATCAATACACATTCGGAGAGAACCATCCTTCTTCCTCACAAACAACACGGGAGCACCCCAAGGTGAAATACTCGATCTAATATAACCCTTCTCCAACAAGTCCTATAATTGATCCTTCAACTCTTTTAACTCAGTTGGAGCTATACGATAAGGAGGAATAGAAATAGGTTGAGTATCTAGAAGGAGGTCTATGCCAAAATCCACCTCTTTATCAGGGAGGAATACCGGGGAATCCCTTGGGAAACACATCGGGAAACTCATTAACCACCAAAACAAATTCCAGAGTAGGCGACTCACCCTTCATATCTCTAACCCGCACAATATGGTAGATACACCCCTTACAAATCATTTTTTGTGCTTTGAGGTATGAAATAAATCGACCCCTGACCACGGAATCGCTACCCTTCCACTCCAACACAGGTTCATTAGAAACTTGAAATTTTACTTGTCTAGTTCTATAATAAACCGAGGCATCCAAGGCATGCAACCAATCCATCCTAAGAATAATATCAAAGTCATACATCTCAAGTTCTACAAGATCACCAGGGAAGACCTTATGCAATACAGAGATAAGACAACCCCGATACACCTTTCGGGTAATAAAAGACTCACCCACGGGAGTATGCACCGAATAAGGTTCCCTTAGAGATTCAGGACTCAAACAAAATTTAACAGCCAACAGAGGAGTCACAAAAGATAAATTTGCACCCGGATCAAGTAAAGCATAAGCATCAAAATCAAAGTTTCTTAACGTACAGTCAGGATGTATGGAGCTTCCTCTACCTCCTATCGGGCATGAAGAGCATATAACCTGTTATTCCTGGAAGCACCAACAATCTGAGCCTTTGGCTTCCCTTGACCACTGGGGGCCGCTTGATATTTCTTTGCACCCCTTGGACAGTTAAACATTTTGTGGTCCAAAGCCTCACACCCAAAGAAAGCACCCAAAGCTATTTTACAATCACCCATATGGGTTTTCCTACACTGGTCACTATGGGGAATTCGTGGACCATCCCCAACTTGTAACTTAGGAGGAGGCACCCTTGGGTTAGAAAACCTCGCATTCGATCCTTGGCTTTGTTGGAATTGACCAAATCTCCCACCACCCTTAGAGTTGGAGAACCAACCATCATATTGAGCTCTCTTAGAGTCGTTCACTCTTCGCTCATTAAGCTTTTCACCCTTAATTTGTTCAGCATAGGTCATGAGTCGAGAGATATCCATATCTCTAATGAGCATAGTGGTGTGACATTCTTTCACCACCAAGTCAGAAACACCCAAAATGAACTTGTGCATTCTTGCATGGGGATCAACTACTAGCATAGGAGAATACTTTGAAAGCTTAATGAACTTGAGGGAATAATCCCTTTGTAACAACCCAAAATTTTTCAAAATCTACTTATGGTTGGCATTCTAGGATGTACTACAAGCCACGGTTGAGTTTTGATGGCCAGGGGTTGAGTTTAAGTGGCCGAATGCAAATTGGGCTAGAAAGTGGCATAGAGGGACAGTTTTGACAGTCAACTTCAAA
>JBCEWC010013278.1:0-15185 GCA_038996855.1 Solanum aculeatissimum
AGTTTCGGGCAGTCTCACGAAAACGATCATAACTCGCTCATCCAAGCTCCGAATTGAGTGAAATCAGTTGCGTTGCACAACTAACTCAAAGAGATTGCATTTGATATAAAGTGGCCCATCCATTTCATCGTGTGCTAAAAGTTATGGAATCTCAAAGTTGCAGCATTCTAAACGGAGGACTTTCTGGAACACTTGACGAGCATTTTAACGGACCGTTTGAAGGTTGACGGGCTGTGTAAGTGTCCCATGAACCCATACTTAGTCCCCTAAACACATAAATGGCTTGTCCTAGCTACTGTCTCTTTTGACAGGATAGTACACGAGCCGTTTAGGCTCAAACGAACTGTTTAAGGTCTCGTGGTCAAGTTTCCAGTATCTCTTGAATTTCAGGCAGCCCCACTATTTTCGCCATAACTTTCTCATACGAACTCTTAATCGAGTGAGACAAGTTTCGTTGCAAAGATAATTCAAATAGCTTCAATGTGATATATAGTAGGCCATATGGTTCAAAGCACACCAAAAGTTATGCTTCTGCGAAGCTCACTGTCCAAACAGCCCCTCTAGGCCCCAAAATGATCCGTTTTGCGTTCGGCCACTTAAACTCAACCCATAGCTACCAAATTTCAACCATGCCTAGTATAACGTCATAAGATATCAACCATAAGAAGTTTCAGAAATTTTCGGGTTGTTACATAAATGGACGTAAGTGCATGGAATATATTGATATGTAAAATATCTCAAGGAAAAGTAAAGCTCAACTCACTCAACTCAACTCAATCAACTCCTGACTCAACTCTGTATATATGTAAGTATAGAATAAATCATGCTTTTAAAATAGAGTCAATAGTGATTAACTCAGTTTAAAATACTATGCTCAATCGGTGTTTGCTTAGGAGTTTCTCTTAACCGACATCCAATCCCATCACCTTTATTTTGGTGATGCACAACAAAGGTGACATAATTGACACGCCCGTCCTAAACTTGCCTAGGTAAAGGACAGTCAACTCTCTCATGGATCTATATTAAATGTCCATCTTTTGAGACAAGAGTCGCCAAAATGTGTTGCACGACTATCCTACGCCGACAATGTAGTTTTGTAGGTTTAGAGTAGTTATTCACTAACTCCTAGCTCGATATAAGATACTCCTCCCAAGACTAAAACATATTCAACTCATCAATCAACTCAGTCCTCAACCTCATAAGGTTATTTCAACTCAGCTTCTCTCAGTTTATCATCAAATTGGTCAATCAAGGAAATCAATCAGACACACTCAGACTGAAATGGTCATTTGGACTCACTCAATTCGACTTATCATGGAATGCCTATAAAATGCATCAATGTAAATACAATTACAATACAATATGCTCTTAATGCTCAATCATTCTCAGTTTTAACAATTCAGACAATTAAACTCAAACCTCAACTCAGTTCATGTACAAAGTTTCATAAACGTCATGTAGTTTTACAGCAAGTGCCTCATACTTTATCATAAGAAGTCATAATAAATGTAGAAAATTCAGTATTTAGATGATAGGATTTTCAAAACTCAACTCTTATCTCAATTTCGACTCAAATAGGCAAAAAAGGTGTGTGAACGAACATAGTTCCACACTTTAGTAAGCCTTACATACCTAAAAATAGAAGAAACAAGGGGACTCCAATCGATCCTCATGTTTTGAACATGCAACTCTCGCTCCTCTCCCTCCTCTGGTGTTCTCAGGAAAGCCCAAAGCGTGAAGAATGATGAGAATACCCTTAGGGTTTTGTTTTAGGACTTTCATTAAGTCCAAAACATCCAAGGATTTGATTAAAAGGGATAGGAATAGACAAAAATACCCCCTCTTAAAAACCATCGACTGGATCTACGAGACTCTATTTACGGACCATAGAAAAGTTTATGGGCCACAAATGGCCTATCGTAAATGGGGTATCCAAAGTTTTGAGTTACTGGAATTTGACACGAAACCTCTTTTTACAGGTCATAGAAGCTTCCATGGGTTGTTTGATAACTTCTACCAAATATACTGAAAAGTTAATTTTTGGATCTCCAATTCACGAAACAAATCTACGAGCCGTGGAAATTTTTATGGGTCGTATGTTGTCTCGTATGTGGACCTCAGACTTAGAAATTTTCACCAAGTTATCTGGAGTTTTACGAAGCCCCTTCTACAGGTTGTAGATCTCTCTACGGGTCGTAGATGATACTCGTGGATTTTCTTTCAACCACTTTTCTCAGTCATTCTCTCAGTTTTCTCTTGGTATATATACTCAGTCTAGGTGGGATGAACTTTGGGGTGTTAGATTATCTCCCTCTTAGGATCATTCGTCCTCGAATGGAGTGAAAGTCTAGGAAACTAGTCAAGGGTCGAATTCTATCATGAACTCCAACAATCAAAATGGCTCACAAATCACTCATGTAACCAATCAGTCAAGCAGTTAAACAATCAACAAATCAAATCATCTATCACTCGGACTCTAGAATACTATTTTCGATCAAACTCATAATAGAGGAAATCTCAAGGATTAGGAAGGAATTCTTACCATCAACTCTCTCATCATCAGTAGGTAGGAACAAATAGGGGTACTTGGCCCTCATATTCTCTTGAGCTTCCAAAGTAGCTTCTTTTACAAATTGATTTCTCCATGACACCTTGATAGATGCAATCTCTTTGGTCCTCAACTTGCGAATTTGACGATCAAGGATTTGAACAGGGATTTCCTCATAACTCAAATTGCCCTTCACTCCAATACTCTCAATAGGAACAACTAACTGTGGATCTCCCAAACATTTCTTCAACATCAAAATATGGAAGATTGGATGGATAGCCGCTAACTCTAGTGGTAGCTTCAACTCATAAGCCATGTTGCCCACTTTTATAATAATCATATAGGACCAATGTACCTCCGACTCAACTTTCCCTTCTTCCTGAATTACATCACACCTTTCATAGGTGATGCCTTTAGATACACCGAATCGTTGATCTCAAACTCTAAGTCTCTTCTTCTAACATCGATGTAGGATTTCTATCGACTCTGTGCTGTTTTTAATCTTTATCGAATGATTTTCACCTTATCCATAGCTTGGTGAACCAATTCTGGTCCAATCAACTCTACTTCATCTACCTCGAACCATCCAATTAGTGATCCATATTTTCTCCCATAAAGGGCCTCATAAGGAGCCATATGGATACTTGAATGGAAAATATTGTTGTAGGCAAACTCAATCACGGGAAAATAGTCATCCCAATTACCTTTGAAGTCAATGATGTAGGCTTTCAACATATCTTCCAAGGTCTGAATTGTGTGTTCTGCCTGGCCATCAGTTTGAGGGTGAAAAACAGTGCTACGATTCACCTTCAAACCTAAGCCTTTCTAGAAAGATCTCCAAAACTGACCAGTGAATTGAGCTCCTCTGACTGAGATGATAGCCAAGGGGACTCCATTTAGTCTAACAATCTCTCTTATGTATAACCGAGCATAATCCTCTACAATGTCAGTTGTCTTCACTGCCAAGAAGTGAAAAGATTTAGTCATCCTGTCAACTATCACCCAAATTGAATCATGTTGTCTGTGAGACCACGGTAAGCTTGTAACGAAGTTCATGTTGATAATCTCCCATTTCCATTATAGAATCTCAAAATTTTAAGCTACTCCACATGGTCTATGATGCTCAACTTTAGTTTTTTGGCAATTTGGGCACTTAGAAACAAACTCAACAATGTCATTTTTCATCCCACTCCACCAATAAATCTCTCTCAAGTCATGGTACATCTTAGTTGAACACGAATAGATTGAATATCTAGAGCTGTGAGCTTCTGTCATGATCCTTTCTCGAATCCCATCAACATCTAGAACACATAACTGCCTTGATATCTCAACACTCCATCTCCCCCTTTGGCAAAAACCATCACCTTCTACTTATGCACATCTGCCTTCAACTGCAGTAATATAGGATCTTGTTCTTTCTTTTCTTTCACCTCCACTACTAGAGATGATGCAGGCTTATTTTGAATATTAACTCTATCTCTACTAGACTCTTCAAGTTGGACTCCCAGTCGTGTCAGTCTGTGAACCTCTTTGGCTAACTTTTTTTCTCCTCCTCTACAGGAGCGGTACTTCCCATAGACAACATACTAAGAGCATCAACAACAATGTTAGCTTTACTTGGGTAGTAGAGGATGCTCATGTCATAGTCCTTGAGCAATTCTAGTCATCTCCTTTGCCTCAGGTTGAAGTCTTTCTAGTTGAAGACATATTGCAGGCTTTTGTGATCTGTGAATACATCAACATGTTCTCCATATAGGTAGTGGCGCCATATGTTGAGAGAAAACACCACTACTGCTAACTCCAAGTCATGAGTGGGATAATTTTTCTTATGTACCTTAAGTTTTCTAGAAGCATAAGCAATAACTTTACCTCTCTGCATCAACATACATCCCAATCCCACTCTAGAGGCATTACAATGACAAATCCATCAGTCCCATCAGGCAACGTCAACACTGAAGCGGTAGTAAACCTCGTCTTCAGCTCCTAAAAACTCCTCTCACACTCATCATACCATTGAAACTTGACCTTATTCTGAGTCAGTTTAGTTAATGGTGCTGATATAGAGGAAAACTTATCAATAAATCTATGGTAGTAACTAGCCAAACCTAGAAAACTCCTTATGTCAGTCAGAGAGGTTGGTCTGGGCTAGTTCTTAACTGCCTCAATCTTCTGATTATCCACTCGTATACCATCTCCCAAAACTATATGGCCTAAAAATACCACAAATTTAATTCAAAACTCACACTTTAAAAATTTTGTATACAACTCGTTATCCTTGAGTGTCTGCAAAAGCAATCCAAAGGTGATTTGTATGCTTCTCCTCATCTCTGGAATACACCAAAATATCATCAATAAATACAATCACTAACAGATCAAGGTACTGTTTGAATACTTTGTTCATTAAGTCTATGAAGGTTGTAGGTGTTTTTGTCAACCTAAAGGACATTACCAAGAATTCAAAGTGACCATATCGGGTTCAAAATGTCATCTTCAGAATGTCACATTCTCTTACTTTTAACTGGTGATAGTGTGATCTTAGGTCTATCTTGGAGAAAATAGTGGCACCTGAAGTTGGTCAAATAAGTCATCGATCCTCGAAAGAGGATATTTGTTCTTGACTATCACCTTGTTTAACTGGTGATAATCAATACACATACTCAGGGAACCATCTTTATTTCTCATGACCAATACTGGAGCACCCCATGGAGAGACACTCAGCCTAATAAATGCCTTCTTTAGCAAATCTCTGAACTGCTCTTTCAACTCTTTCAACTCTGTAGGGACCATTCTATATGGCAGAATAAACATTGGCTAGGTGTCAGGAAGAACATCAATTCCAAAGTCAATCTCCCTTAAGGAGGAACTCCAGGCAGATCTTCAAGGAACACTTCCGAAAACTCACTCACAATTGGGATAGACTCAAGAATAGGAGACTCAACATCATCGGATTTAACTCGCACGAGGTGATAGATACATCCCTTAGAGATCATTCTTTGGGCCTTGACGTAGGAAATAAACCTACCCTTAGGCTCAACAGAATCTCCCTTCCACTCAATATTAGGTTCATTTAGAAACTAGAATTTGATAGTCTGAGTTCTGCAATCAACAGAGGCATAACAAGCATAAAGTCAATTTATGTCAAGGATCACGTCGAAATCGACTATCTTTAACTCAATCAAATCAACAAGAGTATCCCTATGGTAGATGAACACCACAAACTCCCTATAAACTCTCTCAGCTCAAATAGACTGACCAACAGGAGTAGAAATAAAAAATGGCTCAAATAAGCACTCGGGAAGAATCCCAAATTTACTAGCCACATATGGTGTCACAAAGGGGCAAGTTGCACCCGAATCAATTAAAGCATAACAAGGAAAGGTAAAGACTTGTAGCATACCTGCCACAACATATGGTGCTGCCTCTTGGTCCTATCGATTCCCCATCGCTTATAAACGATTTGTCCCATTTCCTGTCCTTAGTACAACACCTCTCTGATTACCTGTGGCTGGTGGTGCTGTCGTAGAAGACTGGGCCTTATTGGTCCACATCAAGCACTCACTCTGAAAATGGCCCAGCTTACCACACTTGTAGCAACCATTCCCCCCATCTCTACATTCCCTCAAGTGCATCCTACCAAATCTCCTACAAGGTGGCTTCCCTCTAGAGCCAAGGGTCACACTGGCCTGAGACTATGAGCCCTGTACCCTAAAGTTTGGGTAACCTCGAGACCCTTGATCATACTTAATAGTCGGGGCTGGTGCACTGGCTGAAGATGGTGCATGGATAGTAGACCTCTTCAAGAAGTAAGACTTATATCCCTTACTTTGTTTAGTCTGATTGGGCTTAGGCCCTGCTGACTTGGCCTTCTTACTTAGATGCTCCTCTCTATCTCTCTTCTTATCCTCCTCAATCTTCTGGGCATAAACCATAACTCTAGAGATATCCATACTTGGGATTAGCAATGCCGCATTGCGCTCTTTCTTCACATGCCTACCCAGGTCAGATACAAACTTCCTCATTCTCGCCCTCATGTGTTGGACCATCTTTGGGGCATACATGGACAACTGGATAAACTTCAGGCTGTACTCTTTAACAGTCAGTCCCTCCTATTCCAGATTCATAAACTCCTCAATATTGGCCTCTCTCAACTCCTGGGGAAAGAAGTGGTCAAGAAAGGCACTCTTAAATTCCTCTCATTTGGCAGTCTCAGCATCCTCACCTCAGCCATCCTCCCACTGATTATACCATACATTCGCCATGTCCTATAGGCATCTAGCTCAACTACCTCGCCTCAGTTGCATGCATAGTATTCAACACTTTTCATATCTCATCAATAAAGTTCTAGGGGTTATCCTCGACCTTAAACCCTAGGAAGACCGATGGGTTTATCCTCAAAAAATCTCTAATTCTAGTTGCAACAGTTGTCTCTTGGGAGCTAGAACTAAGAGTCTGTGATCTCCGATTCCCACTCTGAGTGGCTACCAGTTGGGTGATCATAGTGATAGCTCCCCTAAAATCAGCTTTCATAGTAGGAGTAGGTGGAGCAGTAGGTGCTTGTGGGACACCGATGGTTGGTCGACCTCAGACCCCTCGTCTCCATTTGAATAGTCACCTCTGGTGGGGGATTTGCAGCATTAGAGGTTGAAGCATCTCTTTGGGTGGCGATATGCTTAGGAGGCATGATCTGCAAACGTGTAACACACGAATAAAATAGATACTTTAATAGAGTTAAACTCTATTTCACAAACTCAAAATACAAGAAAAGTGTAACAATTTCTAATGTCCTATAGCCTCTTGCTTATTAAGTGTGGTGCACAACACACCCATAAACAAGACTCTACTAGACATAGCTTCATAGATTCCTTAGGACACTTGAACTCTGTGCTCTGATATTAAGTTTGTCACGCCCTAAAAGGGTACCCTTAGCATGGACGACACTTGAAGAACCATTATTAATTCCCCAAGAGAACCACCTAGCCTCATCGTCGCATCAACTCAACAACGGAAGAAATACTCAAGAAAAAGGCATCATATAGATAAATATAACTATACTGTAATATAGTTTCCAATGGATAAGTTTGAAAATACAATATACTCAATAAAATCCTCTACTCAGTATCTATGAAGCCTCTACTCAAAAAACGAGATGGTATCATGATAGGCCATAGATACCCTAAATCAAAGAAATAAGGTACTAAATCAAAACAAGAAATAAAGACTCCTCTGGAAAGCAAGGAGGGCTCACCAACTCTAGAATGCACTGATCTAGACCTCAATGATGCACGGGCGAAAGTCCTCTATCATTTGTATCTGCATCATGAAATGATGCAGGTCCAAATGGATGTCAGTACATGGAATATACTGGTATGTAAAATAGCTCAAGGAAAAGTAAAATTGGATTTACTCAAGTCAACTCAATCAACTCTTGACTCAATCTGTATATATGCAGGTATAGAATAAAATCATGCTTTTAAAATAGACTCAGTAGTTATTAACTCAGTTTAAAATACTATGATCAATTAATGTTTGCTTAAGAGTTTTCCTTAACCGACATCCAATCACATCACCTTCAGTTTGGTGATGCACAACGAAGGTGATGTCGTTGTCACACACGTCCTAAACTTGCCAAGGTAAAGTACGATAAACTCTCTCAACATCATAGATTGTGCAAACAAAGCACAACAAACCATATAATACACATATCCTATAGTTCATCCCATAGACAGCACAGTCTAGCTCAAATGCACATACATTTCAACTCAATCTAAGGTTTAGAGAAGCCTAGCCTACCTGGAAGTTGATTTCTCGCGTCCTAAGTCAATCCACCTGAGATTTTCCTTTCCTAATCGCTTCCCAATCTTCTTAGCTATCACAATACAATTCATAAAATTAACACGACTGATTTGGTAGTAAAAACTCAAGAATTGGGAAAAATAGTAGTAATTATGCCAAAAATGAGGAAAAATAGGTCCCACGCGCAAAATTTTGAACAAACCCCTCAAAAATAATTCCTACGTCACCCTGAGTCCATAGCCAAAAATTTATCCCAAAATGGGTCTTAGAAGGCTGAGGAAATGGCTCAAAAACGAGATTACATTCTTTACCGGAAAATATTTCTTACAAAACTTTCTCAGTCAAATTTTATAGAAAACAACCAAATTATCATAATCTGAACATACCACTGTGTTTCCCTTGGAAAATAGACAACTTAGACCTAAATTCCACTTAACTCCATCAAGAATCGACCAAGATATCATAGCATAAAGTTTGCACACATTTACGAGAACACAACCAGCTAAAGCAACATTTTTACCTCAATTATGTGCCAAAAATAAGAATTCAACACCATCACAACGTTCCTTGCACAAATCCAAGTCATACAACCTTTTCAATCATCAAAATTGGAGTTACGGAGCTCAAATGATGTTTAGATGAAGTTGGGGTGTATGGCTGTTCGCGACAACCTTTAATAGGATGAGCACCACCCCCACAAAAAGGCCTCTGCAAACGCGGTGCCTTGGCATGGCCAGGTCTCTACGAACGCACCCAGGGCCCCACAAATGCGCCAAGGCCCTCCGCGAACAGGGAGGGTTGGCTGTCTGGTGCTGCACCAACTCACTTAGAAACTTTCCTGGGTTGTCCGATGTCCATTTTCCACAAATAAATAGTGCAACCACATGGTTTTCGATGTTTGGATCCAATAGTATAGTCGAAATTCCCAACTAAGCACCCTACAGAAAAATGAGGGTCCCATTTCTTTTCGAATAATTTTAGCTAAAAGAACAGAGGGGATCAAAACACACTCAGAGGCCCTCACTACCCGACCAAAGATAGTTTTTAGGGTATTTTCGACCTTTCGGAGCTCACCACGCTATCATATTTCCATTCCAAGCAGATTTAGCTAGGTTTTTACAGAAAAATACTTTTTAACTTCCGATTGAACTTATTTTATAATTTTTGACTTAAACTCATACCAAAACCCTCCAACCTTGGACCAAACACACTCCTAGCCTTATTTCAGCAATTTCGGAACTGATAAAATTATTAGAATCCCATTCCAAGGCTATTTGCTAAGACTTTATCAAAAAACTTATTTTTACAGTTATTACCTCTTGTTAACTTATAGATCCACCTAAACCACAGTCAATTCAACCCATAACTATTCCAACGGTCCCAATAAGCCACAAATGATCTGAGGTCACCACATATAAGTCCAAATCAATAGAATAGCTGTAGAAATATAGAAATGATCTAGAGGGTCATTACAACATCCCCCACTTATAAGACTTTTGTCCGTGAAAGTAATGTAAAGGCATACCTGATGGCTCAAATAGGTCAGGGTATTGCTCCTGCATCTGTGCCTCCATCTCCCTAGTATCCTCCTCTACTGGATGGTGATGCCATTGAATCTTAACCATCGGTATAACCCTGGAGCGCAACTATCTGGTATCCCTGGCTAGAATGGTCGCTGGTTCCTCAACAAATATCAGATGGTCATCCAACTCAACTGAATCATATTGAATCACATGTGACTCATCTAAAATATAAAGCCATAACATCAATACATGAAACACAGGGTGCATAGCAAAATAAGCTAGAGGTAGGGCTAACTCATATGCCACTGGCCCAACCCGTCTCAAAATCTCAAAAGACCCAACATATCGGAGACTTAGCATACCCCCTATCTACCAAACTGCATGACCCCTTTTAAGGGTGACACTTTCATGAACACTCTACCTCACACCTCAAACTGTAAGAATTGGGGCTTGCGGTTGGCATAACTCTGGTGCCGACTCTGAGCTATCCTCAGTCTATCCTGAATAACCCAAACCCTATCTATGGCATCCTGCAATAAATTTATACTGTACAGGCCTTACTTTGTACGGGATTTGAAGTTTTTTTCTCATCTAATCAACTGAAGTGGATTAAGGGGAGGTTGTATTGGAATAATAGGTAAGGGTTAATAATGTCACACTATGGGGATGGATCAAATCATATAGTGAAATTCTCCTCTCACCTGGATCAAAGGATTTGGTGAACTTAACTTACTGTTATGCATGCTACACACTGGAAAAGGTTACAATTATCAAGATATACAAAGTTAGGGAATCATGGGGAACACAGTACCCTAGTTATTTCTTCTACTGATATCACAACACACACTTTTAGTTTAGATTTATTTACTGCAATTACAAAACCCCTTTTTGGGAGATAAGTAGGTTAATTCACTCGATTTGCTTAAAATTACTCTAAGTCTACCATATTCCCTATGGGATCGACTCTAACCTCGGTTAGGTTATATATCTTGACAATGACCACTTAAACCTTCAAAAAGAAGGTGTAGCTTTCATCATAAACTCCTCTCTAGTTTGAGCACACTCTAACTTATCCTAGTAATAATTCTTTCTATATACTTCATCAGGAAAATCAAACGGTACTTACTACTCACTCATCAAAACTTACGAGGATTAACTCATCACCCCATTACTTACCTAATGGATACATAACTTTAGTTACAAGCATCAACTAATCACCACTCCTACTATCTTGTCTCTTCTCTTCCACCGTCGTCCTTTCAGTTATAGGATGACTCAATTCTACTTATGGTTTATAATACCTCATATCACATTTCCTTAAGTGGTAACATTAAACTTTTAGAGACATAGCTACTTTTAGAGACATAGCTTTCTCTCTCACGGATAACACCAGAAGAAAGTTTTGGATAAGAGATTTCGAGGATATATATCTTGTTCTAGCTCAAATGCACAATTTATATACATAAGAGTGCATTCTTTTGAATCAGCACACTAGTTGGATTTTCTCGAGCCTGGTGCAGTCTCTCTACCATTCTAATTACTTTATTGCAGAGGAACTCATCAGTAAGGATCTAATCTTTACTATCTCTATTACCTCATAGATGAGGCAAAATCAAAAGGTTTAGACCAATGCAAGAATCATTATAAGTTTCTTAGAAAATAACTCTATCACACGATACAGAATGTGAAAGAAGGAAAAAAATTTCTTAAATGTCAATAGTCCCTCATTTATAGAAATGGGCCCCCCACAACTATAAATAAGATCCTATAAACACAGCTTCATAGACACCCTAGGACACTTGAACTCTATGCTATGATACCATGTTTCTCATGCCCCGGGAGAGTACCCTTGGCATGGACGACACTTGAAGAACCATTGTTGATTCCCCAAGAGAACCACTTGGCCTCATCATCACATCACATTTAACGACGGAAGTAAATACTCAAATAAAGGTTATGGATTAACCAAATAACTAAATCTCTATATCAATAATAGTCTCTAATGAACAAAAGTTGGAAAGTAAATAACAACAACTATCACTAATCAATATATATGAAGCCTCTAATCCAAGTCTAGAAGATTCCAAGACAATTCTTAGGCTACCTCGAAACAATACTACTAATCAAGATAAAATAAAGAAGGATCCTACGAATAGCAAGGAGGGTTCACCAAATCTAGAATGTAAAGATTAGTCCTCAACGATATGCCTATTGAGGACCTCTATCACCTGTTTTTGCATCATCATATGATGTAGGCCCAAATGGACGTCGGTACATTGAATATACTAGTATGTAAATGACTCAAGAATCAAGTAAGGCTCAATATAAGTCAACCCAATAAGCTCAAACAATAAACTAATAAACTCAAAAATCTATAAATTGACTCAGTAAAGGATGCAAGATTTTTATAGTAAAATAATGCTCCTAAAATAAACTTTAGCATGCAACTCAGTCAAATCATTTATGCACAATCAAACCATTAAGGCCTATTTAGGAATTTCTTTTATCCGACAATAATCACTTATGAGTTAGTGATCATACAACAATCTCATTCATGTTGCCACAACCGTCCAATACTTTGCTAGGGTAAAGGATGAATCAACCAATCATGAATCCATACCAATCAATCAAGTCCCTGCAAGGGACATAAAAAGGAAAACATCCGATTGAACAATTTAATCCTCTACTACATTTGGCAACATGGTTATAAGTTCTAGTATTAATTGTTCTCATCTAATTTTGTGCTCAATACTCCTCCAAGACTCAATTCTCATAAGACAATCTCATAAGACAATCAAACCAATCAAGAGTCTTAGAAGGACTCTTATCAATTCATCAGTTCTACTGCAATCAAGCCTTTCAACCTATCAACCATGCAACCCATCCCAATCACATCTTTCAAGAGTAATTTATACAATCATTATATTCAACTTAATCAGCATTCAACCAATTGGGACTATCAACCATACATGTTATCAAAGCTCATCAAATCATTCAAGACTCTAACTCCACGTTCATTTAGACTCCAATCAATCATGCTCATCATATAAAGACATGTAAAATACTTCTCATGTTCTAGTCATCTCAAATTTACTCAATTTGGACAATTATCTATCATATTCTCAATTTAATTAATGTAACAAGCACTACATAGAATTATGCAATTAGGGTTTATATTAACAAGTGAGAATTAATGCTCCAATCTTATGCAACCAATATGTGTATTATCAATATATTCATAAATATGTATGCAAATTCAAAGTAACCGTAGATAATTCGAAATGTAGGATCTTTTTGGAAGGTTTTTCCTACTCAACCTATAGGCATACTTTTGACTTAAGAATATGAAGAAGGGCATGTGGATGGACTCAATTCAACACTTTAGGTAGCCTTACATACCTAAAATTACGTAGAACAATCGAACCTTGAACAATCCTTCGCGCGTGCTTTAAACCCTATCTTTACTCCTCTTGAGCTACGTTTTAAGTCTTGAGAATATTTTGAGGTAATGAGTATGAATGGTGATGTTTAGAGACTTAAGTAGGGGTAAAACTATCAATTTCGGCTTAGAAAAGGTGGAAAAGGACTACAATAACCCTTCTTAAAAGTATTGATAAGATTATATATGAGGCCATCTATAGGGCAATCTATGATCCATAAAAGCTTCTAGGGGCCATAGAAACCCATTCATGAAAACTCGGTGGATTTCGGGGGCCTAAGATTCATTCTACGAGCCTAGACTTGACCCATAAAGGATTCTACGATCTGTAGTTGGGTTCGTAGAGTTTAGGACCAAAAAAATAACTTGGTGATATTTTTCACGAGATCGAGTTTATGGGTCATAAATTCATCTACGACCTGTAATCTAGGGTTCATAGATGGTGACCTCAAAAACTTTGCTCGCGAGGGTGTTACTAAAACAAACATAAATTTTTATTCTGACCTTCAAATGAGGCAATCTTGGTGGCATTTGGAAAGAGGATCCAGATACCTTTACTTTGATAAGTTATAGGAGACCTAACTCTTTATATTCTAGGAGATATGCTCATTTGAAGTTGATCCTTTTATGAACTCATACAAAAACTTAGTCGATAGAAATTCTTTAGACTTAGCTTGATGTAAAAAGATCCTTTATAACCCCAGAACACGTCTAATATGTTTTAAATACTTAGGAATTGATCCCATCATATATATACAACTTTTAAGTCACTGAGTCAACTAACATTTATAAAATCATACATCAAAACTCAATCAGTAAGGAAATTTTTAATTTAACTTTGCACTAGAGTGTTCTTGTGACCTCAACTCATCTCCAAATCTATTTCTACACTAAGGAATTGATTTTAAAACCTATGTTCAATTAAGAAACATCCGACAAAATCGTATATGCATATAAGGATGGCTCAATCTTAGAAAACAATTAAGGTGTTACATTTTTACGACACCTTCACTTCATGGCCTACCTCCTTATCAGCCTCCAAGTTGTCTAAGTTCTCCACAATTTCTATAAATTTCCACTAGGCATTAATGTCAGTTATGTGGGAGATTAGGACATCTTGTAAATCAATGTTTTTATAGGTTTGACCCTGGTTGGTCCTACCCCTAGGCAACCTCTTCCACCACCACCAGCTTAACAACCTTCACATTCTTATCCTTATCATCACTTCCAAATAGACCCTTCTCTATTCAACCCACATTCTAGCATTTCTACACAAACATATTCACCATCTACATTTGCCTATTCCCAAATCTCCACCTCACCCCCATTTACTCCCAACAATCTGTCTAATTCTCAGAATTACCCTAACTGTGCTGGTTTTCCAACCTCACAGGTCACTCCATAAGCTCATATAGCCACTCCTGAAATTATTAATGATAGTGCCTGGTATCCAGACTTTAGATCCACTCACCATATTACTAATGATCCAAGTAATATGAACAGTGCCTCTCGTTACATAGGATCGGGCATTATAATAGTAGGCAATGGAAACTCACTTCCCTTTACTCATATAGTGTAGTCTTCTCTTATTACAAATTCTAAACCTCTTCATTTGTCAAATATATTATTTGCTCCACAAGTTACAAAGAACCTATTGTCTGTTTCAAAATTTACTAAGGACAATAATGTCATGTTTGAATTTTTTTCCCTCTCATTGTTCTGTGAGAGATCTAGTTACTAGGAAGATGATCCTTGAAGAACATAAGTATGATGGTCTCTACCCTTTGCATCTTTCCTCAATTCAGAAGTCTTCCTCAACCTCAGCAACTCATCTCAAGCCAACTTCCAATTTCACTTCACAATCAGCTTCTGCTTGCAAGAT
>JBCEWC010013279.1:0-15184 GCA_038996855.1 Solanum aculeatissimum
CTCCCAGGTTGCACTTTCTACTTCTTGGTTTCTCCAAAGAACCTTCACCGAAGCCACTTCCTTGTTGCGAAGCCGCTGCACTTTTCTGTCTAAGATCTCAATCGGGATCTCTTCATAGGTCAAGTTTTCCTTAATTTTCATACCTTCTAAAGGCATAACGACCTTGGGATCACCAACTACCTTCCTCAACATAGACACATGGAATACCGGGTGAATAGAACTCATATCCACGAGAAATTCTAACTTGTATGCTACATTTCCAATACGTTGAACAATTTCATAAGGACCCACATATCGGGGACTTAGTTTACCCCTCTTGTTAAACCTCGTGGTGCCTTTCATAGGAGACACCTTTACATACACCCAGTCACCTACAAGAAATTCAAGGTCTCTTTTTCTCACATCCGCATAAGACCTTTGGCGGCTTTGGGCCATTTTCAATTTATCCCTTATCAATTATCAATAGCCTCAACCACCAAATTCGGGCCTAGCAAAGCCATTTTCCCAACATCAAACCAACCGATCGGAGACCTACACCTTCTGCCATATAAGGCCTTAAATGGGGCCATGCCAATACTAGCATGGAAGTTGTTATATGCAAACTCAACAAGTGGCAAGTGATTATCCCAATTACCCTTGAAATCCAGCACACATGCCCTCAACATGTCTTCCAATGTTTGAATTGTCCTCTCGGCTTGCCCATCGGTCTGGGGATGGAATGCGGTGCTCAACTTGACCTTAGTACCAAGTCCTCTTTGGAAGGACTTCCAAAAATGTGAAGTGAATTGGGTACCTCGGTCTTATATGATAGACAATGGCATACCATGCAAACGAACTAACGCTAGAATGTATACCTTAACATACTCCTCGGCGCTATAGGTAGTCTTGACAGGTAGAAAATGAGCTTACTTCATCATCCTGTCAACAATCAGCCAAATAGAATCAAATTGTCTCCTCGTACGAGGAAAACCCACCACAAAGTCCGTATTAATGTCTTCCCACTTCCAAGTAGGAATTTCAATGTCTTTTGTCAAACCACCAGGCCTTTGATGCTCAACCTTTACTTGTTGACAATTTGGACATTTCGACACAAACCTTGCTATATCCCTCTTCATACCATGCCACAAAAATAACTCCTTTAAGTCTTGATGCATTTTAGTGGAAGCTGGATGGATCGAATATTGAGAATTATGAGCTTCCTGCATGATCATCTCCTTCAAACCCTCCACATTCGGAACACACAACCGATCTTGATAATGAAGCACACCATCTCCCCCTTGGGAGAAAACCTCAATCTTGCCCTCGGAAACTAGCTTTTTCAACTCAACTAAGGAAGGATCCAAATCTTGCTTTGCCTTCACATCAACTATCAAGGAAGATTCGGAACCACTTTGAACATGAATATCCCCATTTTTAGAATCAACTAATCTCAAACCCAACCTATCCAACCGGTGAACCTCCCTTGCTAATTTCTTTTTCTCGTCTTCCACATGCAACACACTACCCATGGAGAGCCTACTAAGAGCATCCACTACCATATTAGCCTTGCCAGGATGGTAAAGAACGCTCATGTCATAATCCTTGAGAAGCTCTAGCCATCTTCTTTGCCTTAAGTTCACATCCCTTTGAGTGAATCCATATTGCAAGCTTTTATGGTCGGTGAATACATCAACAAGAACACTATATAAATAGTGTCTCCAAATCTTCAAAGGAAACACCACCGCCGCTAACTCAAGGTCATGGGTTGGATAATGCTTTTCATGCACCTTCAATTTCCGAGAAGCATAAGCTATCATCTTGTCATGCTGCATGAGAACACAACCTAACCCTACTCTTGAAGCATCACAATATACCACAAAACCATCTTACCCATTTGGTAAGGTCAAAATTGGAGCCGAAGTAAGTCAGTCCTTTAAAGTTTGAAAACTCTTCTCACATTCGTTAGACCACTCAAACTTAGCTTTCTTTTGGGTTAATTTGGTCAACGGAGATGTTATGGATGAAAACGCCTCAACAAACCGTCTATAAAAACCGGCTAACCCAAGGAAGCTTCTAATATCCATCGGAGTCAACGGTCTAGGCCAATCTTTCACTGCCTTAGTTTTCTTAGGATTAACTTTGATGCCCTCACCAGACACTATGTGACCAAGGAAGGCAACCTCATTCGACCAAAATTCACACTTACTAAATTTGGCATATAGTTGTTTCTCCCTTAAGGTTTGAAGAGCGAACCTTAGATGATTCACATGCTCACCCTCACTCCTAGAGTAGATCAATATATCATCAATCAACACCACAACGAAGTCATCAATAAATGGCTTAAATACTTGGTTCATAAGATCCATAAATGCCGCCGGAGAATTAGTTAACCCAAAGGATATCACCACAAACTCAAAATGACCATAACGAGTCTAAAAGGCTGTTTTCAGAATGTCACACACCTTCACCTTCAATTGGTGATACCCCAAATGGAGATCAATCTTTGTAAAGTGGGTCACCCCTTGAAATTGATCAAACAAGTCATCGATCCTTGGCAATGGATACCTGTTCTTAATAGTTACTTTGTTCAACTTTCGGTAGTTAATACACATTCTGAGTGATCCATCTTTCTTCCTCACAAACAACACAGGAGCACCCCAAGGTAAGATGTTAGGTCTAATGTACCCTTTCTCTAACAAATCTTTCAATTGTTCTTTCAACTCCTTCAATTAGGCTGGAGCCATCCGATAAGGAGGAATCGATATCGGCTGAGTATCCGGAAGGAGATCTATGGAAAAGTCAATCTCTCTATCTGGAGGAATGCCAGGCAATTCTTCGGGAAACACATCGGGGAATTCGCTAATGACCGGGATCGATTCAAGCCTAGGTCTCTCACTTTCGACATCTCTAACCATCACTATATGATAGATACACCCCTTACCAATCATCTTCCGGGCCTTAAGATAGGAAATAAATCTACCTTTGACCACTGAACTACTACCCTTCCATTCAAGCACAGGCTCATCGGGGACTTGGAATCTAACTTGTCTAGTTCTGCAGTCTGCCGAGGCATAAGACGCGTACAACCACTCCATCCCCAATATCACATCAAAATCGTACATCTCAAGTTCAACAAGGTCACCCAAAAATACTCTATGTATCACAAAAATTGGACAACTCCAACACACCTTACGGACAATAATAAACTCGCCAACAGGGGTATACACTGAATAAGGTTCCCTCAAAGTCTCAGGATTCAAACAAAATTTTACGGCCAGTAAAGGAGTCACAAATGACAAATTAGCACCCGGATCTAACAAGGCATATACATCAAAGTTAAAGATTCGTAACATACCCGTGATAATATCTGGAGCATCCTCTACCTCTTGACGACCATGAAGTGCATAGAACCGATTGTTCCTAGGAGCATTAGCAACCGGAGCTTTGGGTGGCCCTTGACCACCAGGAGCGACTTTATCGCTTTTTAGATTCTTCGGGCAATTGAAGACCCTATAGTCCAGACTAGCACAACCATAGCAAGCACCAGAAACCCATCGACACTCACCAAAATTATTGCCACCACAAGTACCACAACGAGGGGCCCTATGGCCACCACCAACTGGCACTTTAGGAGGGGGAACCCGAGGATTTGCAATCTTCACACCAAAACCTTGGCCCTGTTAGAATTGGCTATAGCAACCTCTAACATTAGTGAACCCACTTTCAAGTCGGGCCCTTTTCGCCTCTCCCACTCATCTTTCTTTAAGCTTTTCCCCCTCTATCTGTTCAGCATACGTCATGATCCTAGAGATATCCATGTTGTGAACGAGCATTGTTGTTCTGCACTCCTTCACCACTAAGTCTGAAACACCTAATATGAATTTGTGCATCCTAGCTCGAGGGTCTGCCACCAACATAGGAGCATACTTTGACAGTTTTGTAAACTTGAGCGCATAATCCCTCACCATCATATTCCCTTGTTTCAAGTTAATGAACTCAGTCATTTTGGCCTCCCTAAGTTCAAAAGGGAAAAACCTGTCAAGGAAAGCCACCTTGAATTCATCCCACATGACCTCAGCATCTCTTGGCTTCTCCTCAAGCCACTGATTGTACCAAACCTGGGCCACATCCTTCAGTTGATAGGTAGCCAACTCCGCCTTCTCTTCTGCACTCACACCCATGATGCCCAACACCTTTGTGAGTTTATCAATGAATTCCTGTGTGTCCTCCTCAACCCGAGACCCATGAAATTTTGGAGGGTTCATCCAGGTGAAGTCCCTCACCCGGGATGCCAGAGTACCTATAACAGCAGGAGAAGCCGGTTGAGCTTGGTTGGCCATTATGTGAGCCAACATGGTTACAACATTTCGGAACAAACAACAGACACATGTTCCTCATTGTCAGGAGCCTGACGAGGGGAAGGAACTCTTGCTCTTCCTGGAGGCATGTTCTGAACGAACAACAAAAGCACCCATTTAAGAAGAAACACTTTCATAGCTTAAGAACGATAGAATGGAACAATGAAATGACAAATTCCTAAAACGTCACCATAGCCTCTCGTTCATAAGTATGGCGCGCATCACACCCATGAACAAGACTCTACTGGACGCAACATGTGGGACTCCAAGGACAATTACAAACCTAGGCTCTGATACCATCTTTGTCATGACCAGGTTAGGGGGCCTAGATGTGACATGGTGAAAAAGGACCCGAAGGCTCTCGATCAAGCCATCATAGTATCAAACTGACCATTTACTCAAAGAATGCAGAAACATAACACATAATTTAATAGATTCTAAATTCCCAATAACAAACTAAATATACCAAACATGATCAAATATCAAACTTAAGTCATTTATACGATATATAGATAGTCAAAGTTAACAAGTCAACACCTAACAAAACAAGAGTGTCGTAGGTCCAACACATGCCTCTAATGGAGTGACGGGGGCCACGACAAGTCCGGGCTTACCCTCAAAAGTCAAACTAAAAAAAAGTAAACCACTAATAGATAGAGGAATGGCAGATGTTGCCTCTAGGAGAAGGGCTCACCGCTAACAAATAGCTTCAAGATCAAAGCTCGTTGGTAGGTAGATAAAACTCGTCACCTGCATCTACATGATTAGAACATGTAGACAAAGTATGGGTTAGCACAATAAAGTACTAAGTATGCGGGCATGCAATGCATATGACATGGAAGTATGACAACGATATGACAAGGGGACACTTGGTTCGAAAAGAGTGCACTTAACCAAAGGAATATATATAAAAAGATGCTTATGCCATGATGCATGAGATGCAACCTATCAATATTATGATTTTGGGGATTTGACCTCAACCGACTCAAAGTAGGACCAAGCGAGCTACCACTCAGAATGGACTACTTGCCAAGTAGATCTCAAAACTCCTTTAAATAGGGGTATCAAAACAAAGTTCCCAACCTGGGGCAATCCCATGGTGGCACATGGTTTGACAGAAAGGGTGAATGCCCATTCCCTCGGTACTAAGTCGGATCCCACGGGAATACATATATACATACCAATGCTTTCAAAACCCGACACTAACCATACTTTTCAAATCATGCATCATTAGAACATAGTGACCAAAAATCAAATGTTTCAAGTCAAGAGACTTCAAACCAAATCAAGAGTTTCCAAAATCATTCAAGATCAATACAATAGGATGTAGCTCATTCTACAAAATCCAAACCAAAACAAATAGTGCAAGCACCCAAACGAACCCATAGAGTCAATCAAAGAGACATTGTGATCACAAGCCTAGACATATCCAAATTCATATCAATAATTTTCCAAAACAAAAGTTTCATCAAAGTCTTATCCAATGCAATGCATGAATCAATGCATCAAAGCAAGGGTGAAGGAATTCAACATTTCAAATTTACAATTCAAACTTACTTCTTCAAATTCATATGAAAATTTCAAAATTTAGTTCGGCAAGACTCACCCATGCATCAAAACCCAAGATAAACACATGCAATACTAGTTCTTCAAACTTTAATGGAGTAAATCATAGTTTCAATAGTGAATTCATAATGAAGTAACCTAAAGTCTTCAGCGAACCCCAAATGTCAAGAGAGTTTTGCAAAATCAACAGAACCCAAAACTAAGTAAAATGTAAAAATTCAAAATTTAAAGATTTGGGTTGTTGGGGTTCATCGATGGAAGAATCCATGAATTTAAATCCCACATACCTTATAACAAACACTTGAATTGCGTAGAGAATCTAGAATTGAACGTTTTCCCTGAATTTTCTTCGAATCTTCAACAATGGTGATCAAGAGGCTTGAGAGGATTTGAAGAAGTTTGAGAGCATTTTTAAAGAAGATGTATGGTTAATGATACATTCTCAAGGTTTTAGGGACCTTAGGGAACTTAAAAGAGGCTTAGAAATTAATTAAATTTTGAAAATACCCTCAATAAAATGGACTTTAAACTGGACGACAGTGTTTCATGGCTGCTACAGTGCCCGTGAAACACCACACTGGCCGTGAAGGTTGTCGTGAAATATCACTTAAATAAAATTTCAACACGAACTTTCGAAAGACTTTCTGGAACACTTGACGAACCACTTTGACGGACCGTTTGGAGGTTGACGGACCGTCTCATGGTCTCGTCAGCCCAGATTTAGCCAGATATACCAACCATGTCCTGTCCAAGCCACTGTCCCACCTGATGGGACAGTTCACGGCTTGTCAAAGTGCACACGGACCGTTTGGTAGTCTGTGGCCTTTGACTTGTCTCATGGGGTGGTTCCTGGCCACCCCTAGCCCACTGGAACACCCTAAAACACCCCTCATGTACCGTGACAAGTTTCACGGTCCGTGGCCTTGTCCTTGGCCACTTTTCACAGTCTATCTCCAACGTCTTCCAAATTTCAGACAGTCCTACTGTTTAGGCCATAACGTCCTCGTCCAAGCTCCGAATCGAGTGAAACCAATTTCGTTGAGAAGCTAAATCAAAGAGATTTATTTTGATATATAGTATCCCATACTATTTTTCCCGTATCAAAAGTTATGACAGTTCAAAGTACACTTCCCAAATGGCCTCTCTAGGCCACCAACTGACCCATTTTGTGTTCGGCCACTTAAACTCAACCCGTGGCTACCAAAACTCAACCATGAATAGTATTACATCATATAAGGCCAACCATAAAGATTTTTCGAAAATTTTCGGGTCGTTACAAGATGTATGATTTTGATGTCATTCTTTGGGATGGATTGGTTCCATGCATCATATGTCTCGGTTGATTGTAGAATTAGGCAAGTTAAATTTCAAGTTCCTATTGAACTGGTGTTGGAATGGAAGGGTAGTGATTCTGTGGTTAAGGGTCGGTTTATTTCCTACTTCAAAGCCCGGAAGATGATTTATAAGGGGTATATTTATCATATTGTGCGGTTTAGAGATGTGGAGGGTGAATTACCTAATCTTGAATCGGTTCCGGTGGTTAATGAGTTTTTTGACATTTTTCCCTAGGACTTTCCCGGTATCTCTCCCGATAGGGAAATAGATTTTTGAATAGATCTTCTTCTGGATACTCAACCTATCTCTATTCCTCCTTATCGTATGGACCTAGCGGAATTGAAGGATCAATTGAAAGATTTTCTAGAAAAGGTGTATATTAGGATAAGTATCTCACCTTGGGGTGCTCCCGTGTTGTTTGTGAAAAAGAAGGATGGATCGCTCCGGATGTGTATTGATTACCGATAATTGAACAAGGTGACCATTAAGAATAGGTACCCGTTTCCTAGGATTGATAATTTGTTTTATCAACTTCAAGGAGCTACTCACTTTTCCAAAATAGATCTTTATTCGTGTTATCACCAATTGAAGGTTAGGGAGTGTGGTATTCCTAAGATGGCATTTTGGACTCGTTATGGTCATTTTGAATTTGTGGTGATGTCTTTTAGGTTGACTAATGCTCCGTCGGTGTTCATGGATCTTATGAATCGAGTGTTCAAATCATTCCTTGATAGGTTTATGGTAGTCTTCATTGATAACATTTTGATTTAATCCCGTAGTGAGCAAGAACATATGGATCATTTGAGGTTAGTTCTTCAAACCTTGAGAGAGAAGCAATTGTATGCCAAATTTAGCAAATGTTAATGTTTTTTGGGAGAAGTTTCTTTCCTTGGTCATGTGGTATCCGGTGATGGCATTAAGGTTGATCCTAAGAAAACCGAAGCGGTGTAGGATTGGCCTAGACCGTTGACTCCTTTAGATATTCAAAGCTTCCTTGGTTTGTCTGGTTCTTATAAAAGGTTTGGTGAAGGGTTTTCCTCTATAGTGTCTCCATTGACTAAATTGACTCAAAAGAAGGCTAAATTTGTATGGTCAAATGAATGTGAGAAGAGTTTCCAAACTTTGAAGGATCGACTTACATCCGCTCTAATTTTGACTTTGCCCAATGGGTTAGATGGATTTGTGGTATATTATGATGTGTCACGTATTGGCTTGGGTTGTGTGCTTAAGCAACATGGTAAGGTGATAGCTTATGTGTCCCGACAATTGAAATTGCATGAACAAAATTATCAAACCCATGATTTAGAGTTGGCGGTGGTTGTATTTGCTTTGAAACTTTGGCGACATTATTTATATGGCGTTCATGTAGATGTTTTCACCGATCATAAAAGGTTGCAATAAATATCACCCAAAGAGACCTAAATTTGAGGCAAAAGAGATGGTTAGAACTTCTTAAAGACTATGATATGAGTGTCCTTTATCACCCCGCAAATCTAATGTTGTGGCGGATGCCCTTAGTAGGCTTTTTATGGGGAGTGTGACTCATGTAGAAGAAGGGAAGAAAGAGATAGTAAAAGATGTGCACCGTTTGGCTAGGTTGGGTGTAAGATTGGCCGAATCCGACAATGGTGGGATTCTTGTTCAAGGTGGGTCCGAGTCTTCTTTAGTAGTTGATGTTAAGAAGAAACAAGACTTAGTTCCTTCTTTGGTAGAGTTGAAGAAGTTGGTTGCCGATGGCAAGATTGAGGGTTTCTCTCAAGGGGGAGATGGTGTACTACGGTACCAAAGCCGTTTATGTGTTCCGGATGTTGATGACTTAAGGGAGACTATCATGAAAGAGGCTCATAATTCTCATTATTCTATTCATCCGGGATCTACCAAGATTCACCGAGACTTGAGAGAGTTGTATTGGTGGAATGATATGAAGAGGGACGTGGCTATATTTGTGTCAAAATGTCCTAATTTCCAACAAGTGAAAGTGGAACATCGAAGGACGGCTGGTTTGACCAAAGACATTGAAATTCCTACTTGGAAGTGGGAAGACGTGAACATGGTCTTTGTGGTTTGGTTTCCCCGTACTCGGAGACAATTTGATTCCATATAGGTGGTTGTTGATAGAATGACTAAGTCGGCTCACTTCTTACCGGTTAAGACTACCTATAGTGTCGAGGAGTTAGTGAGATTGCATGGTGTGCCAAGGTATATCATATCAGATCGTGGTAATCAATTTATTTCTAATGTTTTGGAAGTCTTTTCAAAATGGACTTTGTACTAAGGTCAAGTTGAGCACCACATTTCATCCTCAAACCGATGGGCAAGTCGAAAGGACGATTCAAACCTTGGAGGATATGCTAAGGGCTTGTGTATTAGAGTTCAAAGGAAATTGGGATGACCATCTACCTCTCATCGAGTTTTCCTACAACAATAGTTTCCATGCTAATATTTTTATGGCTCCGTTTGAAGCTTTGTATGGTAGGAGATGTAGGTCTCCGGTGGGATGGTTTGAAAAAGGTGAGGCGGCCTTGCTAGGCTCGGATTTGGTTGTTGTAACGACCCGAAAATTTCCAAACCTTCTTATGGTTGGTCTTGTATGATGTTATAATGGTCATGGTTAAGTTTTTGTAGTCACGGGTTGAGTTTAAGTGGCCGAACGCAAAATGGATCATTACGTGGCCTAAAGAAACCATTTGGATGGTGAAACTTAAGGTAACATAAATTTTGATGCGGGTTGAATCGTGTGGGATGATACATATCAAATTGAATCTCTTTGTGTTAGCTTCTCAACGCAACTAGTTTCACTTGATTGGGAGTTTGTATGAGGAAGTTATGGACAAAATAATGAGAGTGCCTGAAATTCAGAAGACATTGGAAATAGGCCCTGAAAATGGCCCAAGAAAAGGCCCACGGACCAAGGGAGGGTCCACAGTCCATGTGTGGGGTCCGTGACATTGTCTAGTGAGCTTGGGGTGGCTAGGACGCACCCCATAACCTAAGGCATGGCTCATGGACCACCCCACGACCCTTGAGACCTCAAACGACCCATGTGGGTGGCCGTTGAGTGGGGCAGCAAGCTTTACAATTTGTGGGGTTGATTGATGGGCTAAGTGTGGATCCACGGACTAGTACACGGTCTGTGTGAAGCCACACGGCCCGTGAATCACCTCGTCGAGTGGTCCAGAAAGTCCTCCGAGAGTTCACGCTAAAACGTTGGCTAAGGCTTGGTAGATGGTAGGTTGTACAACCAGTGTGCTGTTAAAAAGCCACTGTAGCTCCACCGTTTGGCACTGTTTTATAGTTAAGTGTCCGTTTTGTTAATCTGTCCACTGGTATTAAGGGAATTAGGAGGGAAAGTGAAGTTCCCTTGGTTTGGTTTCATGGTAGATTGAGTAGGTCGAGAAGAGGTTGTTCGCTTTTGTCGGATATGGGATCGTATGGATCTTTTGATCATTGACATTTAATGGAAAAAAATATATTGTGATAGAATTTATCGAAGTAAAGAAGTATTTATTGTAGTTTTTAAAATTCTGATGTTATGTATCTTCTGATTATTAGTAAAGTAGTGATTAGTTATGAGTGAATTTATATATTATTTTATATATGTGTTAACTATTTATGTATTAGCTATACATGTACTAGTTATTTACCTTCTATCCTGCACAAAACAATACATAGATTTTGGTTTATGTATTGTATGGATTAAACCAAAAAAATAAATCAAAACCAAATTTAGAATTAAATTGGGAGTTAAACAACTTTCATCCCATTTTAGTTATTGCCTTTCATTTTGATTTTGTTACTATTCTATGTTTGGACATGTATTAAGTTTTATTGGACATCTCTGAGATGCGATCTATGTTGAAAGAAGTGGTGGGTCACGTGATGGCACTAGGTTCTCAGAATGGGACTGCTGTAACGGCAACACCTCGACCATGTCAAAATAGTGACTTTTATGGAGGTCAGGCACTGATGTAACCGACTTTACGACACAAACCGACTTCGATTGAATTTGGACGATTCCATGGAGTGAATCCTGAATCATGGGTTTTCCAAGAAGAGCGTTACTTTGAATTTTATGGAATCACGGAGGATCATAAGTTAACATTAGCCTCGTTCTACTTGGAAGGCAATGCCTTGGAATGGTATAGATGGATTTTTTGCAACAAACAATTAGTAAATTGGGAGTATTTTGCTGATAAACTGTTGGTCAGATTTCAAAAATGAGATTTGGAGGCACCAGAGGGCCGACTTGCTAAACTTCGACAGACCTCTACGGTGACTGAATACCAAAGCCGTTTTGAAGCAGTGTCTAATGAGACGATGTATTTTACAAATCAGGTATTAACCCATTTTTTTACTTCTAGACTAAGGCATGATAGTAAGATGGCAGTTTTAATTCGTGAGCCCACCAACTTAAACGAAGCTATACGTTTAGCCCATTTATACGTGAAAAAGATACAACTTGAGCAGGCTTCTTTTAAACCAGCTTTCAGTAAAACTCCACCACTTTTTCCAACTCCCACTCATTCGTATGCAGTTTCAAGGCACTCAATGATGAACCAGATATCCCCGATTGCCCAAACTACATCGAATCATCCTCCCATTAAACGTCTTACCCCTGCAGAGTTGCAAAGTCGGAGGGAACGGGGTCTCTGTTATTCGTGTGATGAAAATTACTCTCCAGGTCACAAGTGTAAGTCTCTTCCCCAACTTCTCCTATTATCTGAAGAATTGGAGGCGGAAGTGAATTTATCAGATCAAGTTGTATCGAATGAGGTTGTAGCTGAGGAATTACAATGCTCAGAGGTTCAAGAACACTCAGCTATTTCATACCATGGTCTATCTGGAGGAATTTCTTCCACTACTCTCCGATTTACTGGACATGTTAATGGATCTCCAGTACAGGTGCTCGTGGACAATGCTAGTACACACAATTTTATTCAAGCGAGGATGGCTAACTTTCTTTAGTTGAAAATTGAACTAACACCAAGATTTTTTGTGGTGGTCGGAAGTGGACAGCGACTACAATGTGAGGATGTGGCTAGAAAAATTTCAATAACCATACAAGGCAGCAATATAGTGGAAGATCTATATATTTTATCCCTTCATGGTGCTGATATAGTACTCGGGGTTTCGTGGCTTGCAACCTTAGGACCTGTTCTTACTGATTATTCATAAAGGACATTTGAATTTACTCATAATGGTTCCAAGGTCACGTGGCAAGGGGATACACCTACTGATATGCAACCGGTGCAATTACATAGTCTGAGAAGAATGGCTGCTACTGATGCAATTTCCTCTTATTTCCATCTAGAATTGGTATCTGATTTGGAGCCTTCATATACTACTTCCTCTGAGTTAGAAGTGATTCTTAAGACATATGAAGATGTATTTCAGAAACCTCTGGGTTTGCCTCCTCAACGAAGTCAGGACCACGCAATTCATCTAGTTCCGGGGGGTGGACCAGTTAATGTGAAGCCATATCGATACCCTTACTTTCAAAAGCATGTTATGGAGAAATTAGTGGCTGAAATGCTTAAAGAGGGGATAATCAGAGCTAGTACTAGTCCATTTTCTTCACCAGTATTGTTGGTTTAAAAAAAATGGCACCTGGCGGTTTTGTGTCGACTATCGTGCATTAAATGTAATTACAATTCGTGATAGGTTTCCAATTCCTACCATTGATGAGCTTTTTGATGAATTAAATGGTGCACGCTATTTCTCCAAGTTGGATTTATTATCAGGATATCATCAAATTAGCGTCCGTCCAGAGGATATTCCTAAGACTGTGTTCCGCACTCATGATGGTCATTATGAATTTCTCGTCATGCCATTTGGCCTTACTAACGCACCCTCTACATTTCAAGCAACTATAAATAAGATATTTAGACCTTACTTGCGTCGATATGCATTGGTTTTCTTTGATGATATATTGATATATAGTCCTACTTGGACTGATCACTTGACACATTTAGTCTCGGTTCTTCAATTATTGTGCCAACATCAGTTGGTGGCCAAGTAATCCAAGTGTTTATTTGGATAGGAATCAGTTGACTACCTGGGACATATTATCTCCTCCCAAGGCTTATCTGTTGACCCAGAAAAAGTGAAAGCTATCCAGAGATGGGCACCACCGCGTACAGTGAAGGAAGTGCATAGTTTTCTCGGCCTTACAAGCTACTATCGACGGTTTATCCACCATTATGCTTCTATAGCAAGTTCACTCACCGATCTGCTAAAAAAAGAGATATTTCGATGGTCGCCAGAAGTTCAAATAGATTTTGAAACTTTAAAGGCTAAATTGGGTTCCACCCCCGTATTGGCCTTGCCAGATTTCAATCAAGAATTTCAAGTGGAGACTGACGCTTCGGGGAAAGGAATTGGTGCCATCCTGTCTCAAAAAGGGCATCCCATCACTTATTTTAGTCAAAACCTGAGTACAAGGATGCAACGGGCTTCAACATATCATCGTGAAATGTTTGCTATTATACAAGCTGTGAATAAATGGAGGCAATACTTTCTTGGCAGGAGATTTACTATACTAACAGATTAACAATCCTTGAATAACCTCACTAATCAAACCATCCAAACACCGAAGCAACAAAAATGGCTCACTAAACTAGTGGGGTATGATTTTCATATCATATACAGACTGGGAAAACAAAATTCAGCTGCTGAGGCACTTTCTCGCAATTCATATGCCTCTTTTTTGGCCATTTCTGCTAGGACCTTTAATCTCAAACAAGAGTTTAAGTCCTTCAATAGATCTCATCCAGAGTTATTGGCTATTCAACAAGCTCTACAAACAGATGTCGAGAATCATAGGGATTTTTAATTCAATGATGGATTATTATTTTTCAAAGGTCAGTTGGTGATTCCATCAGATGCAGAACTTCAACATAAGTTACTGTTTGAGTTTCATACCACAAATATTGGAGGGCATGCTGGTGTAGCACGAACATATCATAGATTGGCCTCAAATTTTTATTGGCGCCAAATGCACAAGGATTTGAAATCATTTGTTACGACCTGTCAAATATGTCAACAGATGAAAGACACAAACTTGCATCCATCTGGTTTACTGCAGCCTTTCCCGATACCGGATCAAGTCTTTGAAGATATTGCAATGGATTTTATCACTTGCCTTCCTGATTCCAAAGGGAAGACTACTATCCTTACCGTAGTGGATCGTTTGACCAAATATGGCCACTTCATTCCCTTACCTTCCACTTTCTCTACTCAACTGGTAGCAGAAGCATTCATAGTGGGTATAATTCGGCTTCACGACCCTCCTCGCACTATTGTCATTGATCGTGATCCTAGATTCCTCCATTCTTTTTGGAAGGAAATCAATCATCTACAAGGTTCGATATTAGCTATGAGTACTGCATATCATCCCCAAACTGACGGACAATCTGAGGCCCTAAATAAGTGTCTTGAACAATATCTTCATTGTTATGTTGTTGATGCTCCAAGCCAGTGGGTCACCATGCTTCCTTGGGCTGAATTCTAGTACAATACTTCGTATCAAACTTTTGCTAGAATGACGCCATTTCAAGCGTTGTATGGGAGAGAACCTCCTACTGTAGCTCGATATATTTTGGGCAGCACTGCTAGTGAATTAGTGGAGGCTTACTTAATTCAGCGTGATGCCATTTTGGAGTTGTTAAAGGCGAATATTTGGTGGAATTAAGGTATGTGGGACTTGATTCAAGGATCCTTTTTCATCCTTGAAGACCCTATGAACCCTAACTATTTAAATTTGATTTTAAGCTTTCAATTAAGTTATGGGTTCTTTCGATATTGCTGTAGATTAGTGTTAGGACTTGAGTGCTGTAGTTTTTAGGTGATTTAAACTTTATTTTACACTTAAATTCATGGATGATTATTGAAACCCTTATTGATCAACTTGCATGTCCCTTTTCATGATTTAATTAAGCATGGGTAAC
>JBCEWC010013280.1:0-15184 GCA_038996855.1 Solanum aculeatissimum
AATCAAGGTCCCAATTTATATATTCAAAATCTATTTGTATAAATTCAGAATTTCCTAATTGAATAAATTTAAAATTTATATATACTTACCATAACTTGTATATAATTATCATATTGATGCATTTAGTTTTGTATTAGTTTTGAAAAATTCTTAAAATCTATAAATATAAATTTTGTATATACTTATCTTGTGTTGTATTATAGATAATGAATTATACAAACAACTGTTATAGCTACAGTTTCAAAATGTAATTGTATAAATTATAGTTATTTCGACCTATTAAATTTTAAAATAAAACTATTTATAAAAGTTTAACATAGAATGATCTCAACTATTTCATCATGATCGACTCTATTAAAACACAAAAGAAATACTATAAATCACAATCAAAGCTAGGTGTTAAATTGAATTTGACCATATACAAAATCACGACAAAATTACTTTTTTCACCTAAATAAAGGGAGAGAAAATATATATATATATATATATATGTTAATTAATTAAATTTTAATACGAATATCAAATATTAAATATATGATGAATAAAATTAAATTTTTAATAAAAAGTCATATTTACCTAGAAAAGGTATATAAATATATAAAAATTGAGAGGGTTACAGGGTTCATTCATAGGATGTGTAGAGATACTAGATAATCGAATTAAATAAGATCTCAATGAAATTTAAAAGAGCATAGATTGGGAAGATTTAGTTTAATCTGAAATGCCGAGTTTTTGAAAAATATCACAAGTTGAATACTTTCTCCATCCCAATTTAATTGTCACGTTTGAAAAAATCTTTAAGAAAAAAATTAATTATGAGTGTTATTTGATTAATATATCCCTTATAAATAATTAAATTTTTATTTATATATGTGTCTCTTAATTCTAGAATAATTAATACTAAGGGCAAAGTTGAAAAAAAAAATCATTAATGCTCTTCTGATTATCCAAACTGACAATTATTTTGAGACAACTATTTTTAGTATACATAACAAATAAATTGGGACGAAGGGAGTAATTTACATTTTAATTTTAGAAATTAAAATTTGTATGATATGCTTATTTCCTTATCATTTTTGAAACATAGTAATTTTTTATGCGACACTTCCTTTTATTTATTTCTTCAAAGAACGATTTTGTCTTAGTTAGTAGTTACCATTAATAATTTAACTTATGAGGACTCATTTGATATAAAAGCTCATTCTTTTATAAGAAGAGAAATCATCACTCATTTAAAAAGATATTTTGATTTTTTTGCACGTATTAGCTAATCGATCAAATTATCATAAAACTAACATTGAAAAGTTAATTTATCTATTTAGGTTGCCAAATTGCATTCTTGATCTATCCTAGAAATATAATTTAACTTAATTATATTCTATCCCCTCTGTCCATCTTTACTTGACCCCTATTGACTTGACATACGAATTAACAAGTAGTAAATGATAAGGGTCATTTTATCAAAGTACCCTTTGAATATAATTAATATAATGTATTGAAAAATGTAATAGGGAAATAACTATAATTAATGACAAGAGTAAATTAGAAACTAAGTGTAAAATTATATCTTGATTTCATAAACTGGATAAGTATTGTTGGATATCCTAAAATAGTATAGAGATCACGTAAAGATGGACGGAGAGAGTACAATTTAAATGGAAAAAACAACAACTTTGTATGTATAAAAATAAAATTCTCTCGAGAGATATAACAACCAAAAGAAAAAAGGTATAATAGGCCACAAACGAATTCTACCCTGTTTTGTAGTTGCAACAGTAGCTTGATTGTGGAAAAGGTAACTAAAAACTAGTAATACTACTAATAATTGGACTAATATAAATCATTTAGTCCATAATCAAAGATCTCCCCAGAAACTTTAGGTTAAATAATTTATTTTTTTTCATAATTGCCAACTAGTCCAGATCATTGAGCAATAGAAGTAACTTTAGATTCACTCATACATTTAGAAAACTAATTGTTCTGCAAATCTCCTAGCTAATTCTAGGGGGGAGTCCAAATCTAATACTGTCTTCAATGAAGTTATTTTCACTCAAATTCGAATTAGATGGTTAAAATCTATATTCATCTTTATGTAATTATAAAATTTTAAACATATATAGGTCCGAAGTTGCGTCCACTCTTCCACGCGGATCTTTTGGAAGAGAAAAGAAAGGAAGCAATACTGCTGATTTTTAGGTGCTCTGCACTTCAGTGTAACATTAAAACTTGCAAACATCATAGTTATGACTTGTAATCACTATTTAGGGATCGTTTGGTATGAGGTATAAGTTATAATAATCTCGGGATAAAATGTAGGATTAATTTATCCCATATTTGGTTGGAGGTATAAGATAATCCCTAGACTATTTATCCCATCATTTTTGTCTTAGTGATGGGGTGGGATAATTTATCCCAGACAAACTTATTCAGAGATTAATTATCTTGAAATAACATGTTGTCAACCAAACAACCCATACTTAAATTTCACAATTTGTCATACTTTGAGACATTTCATATTCTCGTCATTTTCAAATCGTCACATATTTTGACTGGATTCCATATATCTCAAAATATTTCAATAACAATATTCAATTTTAACTCTCTACTTTTTCATTGTTGCTTACAATTAATTACTCACGGCTAAACTTCAAGTAATTAGAGCTTATGTTAATTAAGGGGAATGACAAATATAATTAGTACAATCTATCCTAAAAGCAAGAAAATAAATAACCATGAGTGTAACGAGAAAAATAAAATTAAAATATTGATTATAGAAAATAATCAGTATCTTTGATCCTTTTCCATTGAAAAAAAATGCAAGACGAACTCCAAAATGAAAAAAATACACAGAAATTGTATGAATTATTTTTTATCTTTTAATTTTTGTACTTCACCATTTATACTTATTTCTTACTAAAAATGAAGTAATACGAAAATATATATTTATATCGAACAGTTTTTATTTTTTATTTTGGGACACATAAACCAAAGAGCAGCACAAACAAGGGCAAAAGTGTCAATATAAAACACATAAGTTTGATTGGGCCCTTGTAGTTAACAAAAGAAAAAAAAAAAACATTTAACACCCATTTGGATCTGTTTCCATAGTGTCTACCCTCAAAAATAGACTTTCTTTATTTTTTCTTCGAGTTTTCAAGTCATGAGAATTAGAAAGAATGCCAAAACTTCCCCGCTCCATTACTATGCTTCTTCTCCATTTCTTCAACAACATGGTATTGTTCTACAGACTCAGCGTTGCCAGCTCAATCAATCTCCATGGGATGTCATCACATTCCCCATGGAAGATGTTGAAAATGATAATAGCATATACCAACACACAGTACCTCTTCCTCCTCAGCCACCGCCACCGCCACCGCCACTGGCGCCCTCTTCTTCTTCTTACAAGGTCAGTTTAATAAATCTCCTTTTTCTTCTCCCTTTTACCAGATCTATAGGATAACGGTCATTTCGTTTCTTCTATGTCCCTTCATTTTTTTGGTTTGTGGTTTAGGGTTTTTTATCGTCGCTAGGGTTAATGAAAGAATCGCAATCTCGCCATTTCTGTCGTGTATTTACCCTTCTTCGTTCAATTTATTTCACTGTTTCGCCCTATTTCCCAACGCACAGCTTCTATTCTTTTGAGAAATAAAGTTTTTTTATTTTTTCCTGATTTGCTTTGCTGCAGTTGGATGGATATGATAGTTGCGCTGTAAATGGGACCTTTTATGATTCTGAACAGAGGTAACTTTTACATCAATTTCTTTTTATCTATTTCACAAAACGATAATTAGAAGTTCGATTCAAAATTTTGGCGTAACAGTTGGGTTTATATATATAGATCGATCCAAAATTTCATTGAGTATAGCTAGCATTGTTTTTCCAGTAGCATCACGACGAGGAAGCTGGAGACGATGAATTATTTTGATAATAACATTGTCGCGAATGTTGCTGCTGATTGTGGCGATTTCGAGAAGAATGAGCAAAATGATAATATTATTACAACAATGTGCTGCAAAAATGACGGAAAGGGATGGCAATGCAGTAGAGAATCGAAAATAGGGCATAATTTATGTGAGCACCATTTCACTCAAAAGCATTGCAGTAGCAGCAGCAACAACTCATCTCATTCTACTACTATTTCTGCTGCTGCTAATTCCGACACCAAAATTAATGCGGCCGAGACAACTCATAGTTCTCGCGGCCGCCCGCATCGTCCTAAGAAATCGTCATCTTCTGAATTTTACTATTATTCTGGTTTTGGTCCTTTATGGGGCAAGAAAAGAGGCCAGTCTGCTCAATCTTCATCTTCTCAAATGGATAATGAAGGATTTGACTACATTGAAGACGACGAGGACGATAATGATGATGAGGTTGAAAACTGCAAGACGAAGATCAAAAGAGTTCGTAAGCCCATTAAAGCTAGGTCACTCAAATCTCTAATGTGAAATTGCTTTATCGTCGACATGTTTTATCGTTAGCTTTTTAGGGTATGTTAGATTATTTTGGTTTCATGGTTCTGGTGTCCTACTCTAGGTGAGTACATATTATTAGCTTCAATTTGCTTCAGTGTACTGTAGCCTTGGCATGTGTGGGCGACGTTTTTTTTATATATATGTAAACCTTGTGTTATGTTGGATAAATCTAAATAAGGATAAAACTGTAATTTCCTTTTTCGTTTGAATTGTGTTCCAACTGTGTGGTACGCGGCGGTAAAATGGTAAGTTTGGATATTTTCCTTCATCACGTGTATCAGGTAAAAGATTTCAAAAAATATATTTTCTAAGTTAGTAGAAGTATTAATTAATCTATGTTTGGAGTCAACCAATATTTCTGATTATTTTATTAATTAAATATGTGAGCTTTTGTTAATTACCACATAATATTTACTCGGAATTTTTTTTAAAGAATTAGTTTTGAGGGTAAAAATGTAATTTCAATTTCACAATTATTTTCATTACCATATGAATAATTATAAACTTGTTGCACTAACTAAAAACATAACGAAACCATGCACAGAGATACAAAACACGAATTATGAGCCTGTTGATTATGTTTTGCATGCAGTTAATTTATTTTACTTTTAACTTCCTTTGATATCTATATATACTTTTTGGAAACGTTACTATTTTTCCTACATTTAAAGAGTCACAGTGAGATTGATAATTCTGAGGAAGTAATAATTGGTAACTCAAATTCTGATTACCAACTACCATAAAAATAAGCAGCCCTATCGTCCTTAGCTTGTATATTGTGTTATTTTTATAAGGAGCGTTTTTCATCTCCATTAAATTTATAATCGAATAGAATATTGGTAATTACTTAGTATAATAGCTAATACATATGTTAATTAAACATGGTTTATAACTAACATTCTATGTATTAACATATATCATATATTTATTGATTTGATTGTGGATGCCTTTGCGCCTGTGCTGTTGCATCTTCCTGCAACCCATGATCAGGTCATTTGAAAAATGTAATACTTGGAAGCCAAAAATCGATGCGTCGGCTTATCCCAAATTGAAACATCTTAAACAACACAATCTCACTAGGAGAGGAAAAAATAAAAATCCATTGATACATCATCTATATATTTATATCATATATATTCGTTCTAAAAGTTTTAGTATTAACAAAAGTATTAAAACATTTAAATAGAGACTACTATCTTGTATATGTTGTGTATAATTGCCTCTCTTTTCTAGGAAATATAATCATTAGCTTGAAAATGAAAACAGAGTTAGAATTTAAAGTTGATAAATATTGAATTTTGCCTTACTATTGTGGGAGAAGAAATGTATGTCAGAAAAGAATGGAGGATTGAGCATCAAGAGTTGTAAACTATGGAGGGTAGCTCAGTTGGAAAACTAGTGTGGCAATTAGCGTGTAAGACAGATTCTCTATGGATTAAGTGAGTACATGGTTTATATATGAAAGACAATCAAGATATATGGACTCATACACCTCTGGGAGACAGTAGCTGGTACTGGAGGAAGATAAATTCTATCAAAATGGCAATGACAATAACACATATTGTTTGACTAACAATAGAGCCTATTCTGTAGTAAGAGCTACAACAATCTTTTGGGAAGACTACAGAGAGTACATGAAGCTAGGTTAATATGGAATTCTGTCATGCTGCTTATACATAGATTTATTGTCTGGCTTGCCAATCAAGAGAAACTGTTGATTAATGAGAGGATGTTTAGACTTATATACCAACAGATGATTGCATTTGCTGCTTATGTGAGGACAATAAAATTGAATCCCAACAACACCTATTTGCTGAATGTAGTAATTGGACAACCAAACTGAAGGAAGAATTGAAGATCTGGACAGGCATTAGGATACAACACAATGAGGCAGCACAATGTCTAAAATGGATTAAAGGAAGGCACTGGAAACAATTCAAGAAAGAGTTGACAATTGCAATATGGGGAGCCAGGATATACCATACATGGAAAGCAAGGAATTGAAAGCATTTCAGAGGGGTACTTGTGGATACAAAGATGACTTTTGCACTGATCAACAAGGAAATTACAGAGAGGATAGATTATTTGAAATAATCTACAAAAGTTAGTAGATATAGATATTTGATTCAACAAATTTGTAATTAATGATGTGGTTGATTGAGGCTATAGAGATTGGAGCAGATGAAATGGCTTAATCTCTAAACTGCTCATTAGGTGTAACGATTTGGTTGATATGACAATTTTATACAGTTTACCAAGAAATAAAATAATATTAAATTTTAATTCTTTGAAGTTGTTTGGATTCTAAATTAATAAGATGTGCAAACTTGATCAATAGTTTTTAAAGATAAATACATTTAAATTTGAAACAAAACTATTAAGTTCGACTGAATCCGTAGCTGACCCTCTAACTCTGCTCCTATTTATAACAATACACACAATTCGATTATGAGATTAACAGTCATAATAACACTATTATTAATTAATGCGTGAGGTGATTTAAAATTTTGCATGGCAAACCATGTCTTGATTTCACTTGAGATGTCCGCGCATGTTACTAAAAATTTCTCTGTTTCGTTGAAATATTTTGTTAAAAGAAATTGTACCATCAGCTCTTGTAGCTCAGTTGGTTAGAGCACCCGTTTAGTAAGCGGGAGGTCTTGAGTTCGACTCTCAACAAGAGCATTTTGCCCCAATTCATTACTTTTTTTTTTGTTCCTTTTTCATCTGATTGTTGTATCTTTTCTGTCTTCCTCTCCACCTAGTTTCAGAGACATAGTTTATCAAATTTCATCGTTTGGTGTGTGATATAAAGTTTAATAATTTCAAAATAAAATAATAAATTATTTTATCCTGCATTTGATTAAAAGTATTAGATATCAGAAAATTTATTTATCCCACCAATAAATTTTCTACATATATGGTGAGATACTTACTCCCAACCTAACGATCCATGATCGAGTGTGAGGTAATGACAACTAGGTGGGATAGTTGAAGCTTATGTCAGGTGGTACATGTTGGGTTTAAGCAATATATTTGAAAATTCAAAAGACGATTGGGGTTTATTAGTGTAAAATAATGATGATGTATGACCATGCAGCGCCAACATAATTTTACGTAAAAAAGGAGAAAGAAAACTTATTTCTTAAAAAAAGAAAAGAAAAAAGGTAATAAAAACGTCTACTTTTCAGGAAATATGTTTCTCTTTATTACTCCTTATCAAGCAAAGGTAGAGGAAAATGTAATAAAAAGAGGAAAAAAAGTAAAGGTTCACTTGCTTATATATCATTTTCTTTTGTGCATTGGTACCCTATTACATCTGTACAATATACATCTTTAAGAGAAATCTTCAAACAATGCCCCAGATTTTTCCACCACATGAAAAGAACGTATAATCCTGAAAAATCTCTGCATCAATTGCTAGCTGCCCTTTTCTCCTTTCTTTAAAATCTGCATTGCCCAAGTTCCATCTTTTCTCCTTCACATTAAAACTCTTATTTGAAGCCCACTTCCTCCAGCATTGATACGAGAATAGAAGCTGAAGAGAATACTGTAGGATTCGCTGTAAAGATGGAATGCTATCAGATGAAAGTCACAGTTTGCAATGCTCATTTCAATACAATCAAAATGAATTTAACCAGATATAATAATTTCATTACTATCTCAGGTTTTTTACCTTGGTTTCATGGTAAAGGTAAATCTCAAAGCAACATCGAAGAATTCAGCCACTTTAACAAAATCATTCTCAACTAATGCTTTTGGAGCATTTCTTTGAATAGACTTGCCAAGCACTGTATTTATTTCTTCAACTATTGGTTTTAGTGAAAGCTAAAGAGGGTAGAATTGATACAGTAATCTCTGCTTCAACTAAACTAGAAAGAAGCTCCAGAGAGAGTTCAAAGATTGGTCTGTCAAATGCACTAGCATTAACTTTAAGCTACTGGAAACATACAACTTTCTTTTACAAGTCTTCAATCACATGACATTACTGTAGTTAACGGATGGGGAAGGAATACATCAAGTTTCATGGTGTTTTGTTATGGTTGTCCTAAAAATCTTTCTAAACTCTGCAGATGACTAAACAAGAAATTGAAAAGGAAACAATAAAGTAGGAGAACAAACGTTCAAGATGTTCATACCACATGCACATATCCTCTTTTCTTCCATCAACGTACATGATGAAGACAAATCTCTTGATGCCAGAAAACACTAAAATAACATTAAAAAATTGAGATTAAAGCTTTATGAGTTTGAATAGTCGCAACTACCTCGCACTTGGCTAAAGGGCGCCAAGAGGAGGTGTCCTAGAGTAAATAAGTGTTCCAAATAAACAAACAATCAAGGGGTCGTTTGGTTGGGAGTAAGTTATCCAAGCATTAACTATCTCAACATAAGTTATTCCACCATGTATATGGGATAACTTATCCTATCACTAAGGTATAAATGCCGGGATAAATAATCTCATGACTAGCTAATACCTCCAACCAAAAGCCTACATTTTATCCTAAGATTATTATACCTTATACCTCACACCAAACGACTCCTACGTACTACCAACATCATAGCAACTATTATCATCAAGAGGTGTACTTGCTTGATTGGTTCAGAAACTAGAAAAATCATTAAGTGACAAAATTGACCTCCAGTTGCTATGAGATTGGTCACTTACTTTACATTTTCCTTTTCTGGGCATTGAAAAGCTTTTAAGATTATGACGTCTCACCAAAGACCATGTAACCATACTAAATTCACCAACATGTTCTTGCAGATTCATGTCGTGCTCTTCACTGTGACTTCGAAGCTAATAAGACTAAAATTTCAGTACTGAAACCTTAAAAAAATGTTGCATTGCTAGCAAGCCTATCATACAATCATCCAACTTTGCTGATCATCAAGATCAGGTGTAAAGGATCTGTAAAAGACTACTATTTTGTGGATTGAAGTTGACTAACCTTCCAAGGAGCAAACAATTTGCACGCAGGCAGGGAACCTGTAGTAGATATTACCACATCAGAATCATCACCAATGTCATCGGCTAGTTTAGCTGATCCTTCTGCCAAATCCGCTTTCACCTGAGAATAATCATAACAATATTGTAGGAGATGTGTTTCAGCTTTTCATAGCCTAAATCAAAATAGCTAAATTGGGAATGTTACATTGTCAAGTAGCACCAAGTCATAAAAATGTTGAGAAAAGGTACAAGGTTTTCATTTTATCTCCAAAACTAAATCACAGATTCGACAGCTTGAGTAAAATTGACAGGGAAAGACATGTAGGAAGCATAGGCAATTAATCGGGTAAGAATGAATACCTATTCATTGCACCATCACTGCATGCTGAAACTATAACTACCAAACTTTACTTTCGAAAAATCCAGATAGTATGGAACATTATAAGGAAGACCAGGATCATTTTCATGTATCAGCCAGTAGGTAGAAGTGCTACCATATCATTGCCAGAATGAAAAAGGCTGTAACCTGGATCTTTTGATAACCTTCTAGTTTGAACCACATCTCGTGCCTTCCGAGCACTATCCCATAAGCCAGCTGCAGAATACATACTTGCTAGAACCACATAGCTAACAGCTTTCGTAGGTTCGATATTACACAAATGTCTGGCTGCCAACTTTGCAAGGTCCATATTGCCATACATGCTACATGCCCCAAGAAGAGAACCCCAAAGAGAGGCACTAGGCTTTATATTCATCCTGCAAATCAAATCATATGATTCATTCAAACAGCCGCTGCGTGCAAAAATGTCCACTAGGCAAGAGTAATGCTCATCTCTGGGAACAATTTTATATTTTCTAACCATCTTACTGAAACATTCCCATCCTTCAGCAGTCAACCCATTATGGCTACAAGCAAACAGGAGAGACAAGAATGTTATATCATTTGGCTCAAAGCCTTCACTCTCCATCTTCTTAAAATATGAAACTGCATCGACTCCTCGACCATGCACACCATATGCAGAGATCATTGACGTCCATGAGATTACATTTTTCTCTGTCATGTGCTGAAAAACATTGTTGGCATCTTCAATTTCTCCTACTTTTGCGTACATATCAACCAAAGCATTATTCATCGCCACATCAAGAGTGCTTTTATATTTTATTGCAATAGCATGTAGTTGTATCCCCAAAGAAAGTGACGCTGTATTGGCACATATGTTGATCATAGAGCATAAAATAACGCTATCAATTTCGCTATGATTCCGATGTAATTGACAAAAGAGTTCCAGGCACTCATTTCTATTTTTACCTTCACGTGCGTATCCAGTAATTAGTGCAGTGCATGAAATCCTGTCTTTGTTCTGCATCTTCTTGTATATATAACTTGCATTGGCCAATTCTCCACATTTCACATAGGCATCAACTAATGCTCCACTAATAATGCTATATGACCCATAACCAAGTCGAATGATACATCCATGTAACATACTGATTTTCGCTAGTCCACCACACTTGCCACCTTCTACAGATGCTTTGAGAACACTTCCAAATGTGAAGCAATCGGGGAGTATACCTTGTCTGAACATCCAACGGAACAGCAGAAATGTATCAACATTATAACCTCGAAAAGCATATCCAGAAATCATGACATTCCAAGAAACCAAATCCCTCTCTGCCATTGACTCAAAAACACAAAAAGCATCCTCCATTTCTCCACACTTAGAATTAAAATCAACCAACGCACTCTGTACATATAAATTATCCACAAACCTGCTCTTCTGAATGCATCCTTGTATTTGCTTTCCTAAATTCATACATGACATTATAGTACACGCCCTCAAAACGCTTCCATAAGTAAACTGGTTTGCCCTCACCCCTTCCCTACGCATAGCAACAAACAAATTAAGGGCTTCTTGTGAATACCCACTCTGAGAGTACCCAGATAAAAGTGCAGTCCATGAAACCACATTCCTTTCGGGCAATCTATCAAACATCTTGCGGGCGGACACAATGTCACCAGACATTCTGTAGAAAATAACCATCTTGGTTCCCAAATGAACATTTGAAGGAAACCCAGTAGTTATAAGATGGGAGTGAACCAAACGACCCTGCTTATGAGCCTTTAGGTCGATGCAAAGCTGAATTATATTTGAGTAAATAGTATAGTCTGCTTCGATGGGGTTGTCAAAAGCAAGTATTACAGCTTCCGCAAGCCTTTTGGCATTACAAAGCGATTCAATAGATGATTTCAAGGAAGGGAATTGAGCGGCTGGGCTAAGCCAGTTCACTACATTTCTATACGTTCTATTCATCATTCTATAGCAGTTGAACAAAAAATGGAAAAAGAGAAGAATTGCTTACATTGCGCTGACGCACAAGTATTACTAGTTGTGTCCACAAGTTTACACTTGTCAAATAGCCTTCTTTTCAAGCTTTCTGCTACGAATTTCATCGAGGACGAGCAGAAAAATCTTCCACCAAATTTCAAAAACAGTTGCTTAACCAATTGAACAAATATGTTGCTTCTAAGGGCTCCTGCAAGCTTCCATCGGCTCGGTCTGCAGCTTCTTAGCCTGTCGCAGTTACAGCTCCGGCGAATAAGAATCCAGCTGCAGCTGCTAAGCCCAAAGCAGAAAAAGGCAAAGCCCAAGCCCAATTGTCCAAACAGTACTGAACCGACTAAGTTAGGCTTCAATAGCTTTTGGTGCCAGCCACCTTAGCACTCGCCGGCGAAGCCATCCCGACGAATTCCGAGTAGCTCGACATTTGGGCTTATGCTCTCCACCAAATTCAAGTATTGCACAATTGCAGTGTCCTCTTTTTTTTTCTTTTTTTTTTTTGTTTCAATTGCCTAATTTGACTCGGCAGGAAATGTAAAAGAAAATGAAAGAATTTTTTTTGACTTTATAATTATAAATTAAATATTGAAAAGTTAAAATTAAAATATTATAAAAAAGAAAAAATAATTCTTTTTGAAACAGAATAAAATAAAAAAGTAAGTTATTATTTTTTAAAAACAAAAGGAGTATTTTTTTGTTATTTCTTACACTTTATTTGGATGGTTGTTATGTATTATTTCATAATATATTCTATTTTATTATTTAATAAATACAATACTTGCACTTTGTTTGGACAGTTGTTACTTAATTTTATACTGTTTCATATCATATTATGTTATATTATATTATACTTTATTATTTTGATGAATATAACACTTGGATACATCAATAATTTGAATAAAAGAGAGTAGGGTCTCGAGTTACTATGAAAAGGCAGGATAAAATAAGATTATTAAATAATAAACAAAGACAAAATAAAAAGAGAATATTAAGATAACAATGCAATCATACCAAATTGGTCATTATAGTTTACACAAAGTGAGATTTCTTGTCGTTATTTAACAATGAATTTAAATGGTACAATATAATGAAACTTAAATAACAATCAAAATAAATATTATATCTGAACTAACAGTACAATACAATACAGTACAACGGACAACAACTTCTAACTATAGGTTGAATAGTGAAATTCTTAAATTGTCATTCTAATTGAATTGACTACAAATTATAAAAACTTGGGAATGTAATTGTGTGTGTTGGTTTTCAGAGTATTATTATGGAGATGGGTGATCTTGGAGCAATTGTTGATCATCTTCAAAATATGACAAATCGTAAGAATACAATTTTAAATGTAATGTTTATATTCGTGTGTAGGTTGTTCCTTACTCTTTCGGTATATGTATTGATATTAGAATTTTAGGAGTCACAACTTAAATCATGAATCATAAAATTTAAATTCCAAATTTAGTGATGGAGGGAGAATTTTTCTTCAGGGGTTCGAAATATAAAGAAGTTAATATGTGAAAATAAAATGAGGCGTCCGCTAAATTTTAACCCACCTTATTATACCCTTTTAACATTTCTTTTCATTTTTTCGCTGCACTATCAAGTTTTTTTTTTTTGAAAAAAATATTACTATGACTCTTACTCTGTAGAGTCCTACTTTATCTTAATTTTTTAATGTTTTTCTCTCACTCGTATCGGTGCTCAATACTCCCAAAATAACTTTTATAATGCTCATAACTTTAAAAATAAAATTTCTCAAAATATCTTTTTAATCTTTTAGGACTTAGCCCAACTTTAGCTTTTCTCAACCTCAACTTGTCTCTTTTCTTTGACTGAAAGATGTATCAATTCAATGTGTCCCAAAAATATAATTTTACTACTCAGCTATCTTGTAAATACAAATGCTTTGAATACTTCTTGAACTTAACTCAATATTGTGGACATAATAGTTTTTCATGAAATATGTAGGGTTCTTACAATTGCAACAATAACTATGTAATCTTGACTTAATAACTTAATTCAGTAGTGAAATCAGTAAAGACAATGATTTTCATCAAGAAAAATACATAAACAAGTACCTTAATGAAATTAACTAGCAATGGAGAAAACTTGATCTCAACTCATAAACTAATTGATCTTGGATGGAAACTAGTAGTTAAAGATACTAAAACAAACGTAGGATAACTTTTGGAGGGTCTTACATACCTAGAGGAATTAGATTCTTGCAGAATTTTGAATAAGGTGCTTGAAAACCCTAACTTTTCCCCTCTTGAAACTACATTCTAAGTTGGGAGGATGTTTTGAGCGTAATGAAGTTAAAAGTTAGCGTTTAGGAATTTAATTAGGTGAGAAACTGGCAAGTTTAGGTTCAAAGGATGAGAAAGGACGAAAATACTCTTTCTTAAAAACACTATTCAAGTCGTCCATGGGACTATCTACAGTCCGTATAAGCTTCTACGGACTGTAGAATCCATTCGTAGAAATTGAGGTGGATTTCAAGGTCCTAAAACTCATTCTACGGGCCTAAACCACAAGCCGTAGAAGTATCTACGACCTGTAGTTGGGTTCATCAAGTTTGAGACTAAAAAATGGACTTGCTGAAGTCATTCCACAAGTTAACAGGACCGATCGTCATTCAAACCACGGTCCGTAAGTCAGGTCATCGTTTCACTTTGCATTGATAGTCCGTAGTAAAATTGTCATAACTTTTTGCTTCTAACTCCAAATGAGGCAAAATTGGTGGAGTTGGAAGCTAACTCAAAGATCTTTGATTTGATATATTATAGGCCACCTAATTCTTTGTATGCTGAGAGTTATTGTCATTTAAAGTTGATACTTGCATAATCTAATGCTAAAAAACTTAATCGGTAGGAAAGTTTTGAACTCAACTAAGTACTAGAGGTTTCTTATGATCCGAATCCACTTCGAACACACTTCCCATGTATATTAATGAATCTTAAAATATGGGTACAAGTAAGACATCAGTAGTTCAAGCTTATGTATTTGCAACGAAAATTTCGAATCCTAGGAATAAAATTATTAGGTGTTACAGAGAGAGAAAGGGAAAAACATTAAAAAAATAGAATGTAAATTGAACCCTCCAAACTGTTGGACTACTTTTGTCAATTGTTCATGAGTTCATTTCAACAATATATAACATAATATTCAGATTTAATTTTATATAGACAATGTAATTTTTCGATCGAGAACTCCTGCCTCCCACGATCGGCCCCTGTCTGAATTCATTCAGGATTAAGAGTGGCAACGGACCGGACCGGTTCCAAACAGATCGGTTCCAAACGGAACAGTTTTACTGGAATCGGTACCGGTTCCGTAAAACCCCTTAAATTACCGGAACCGATCCTACCGGAAAAGGGTCTATAGGAAATTAGGGGACGTTCCGGAACGGTCCA